>JAKTYO010000028.1:0-90187 GCA_030578735.1 Metschnikowia noctiluminum | reverse complement strand
AAAAAAGATAAAAAAAAGATAGAAAAAAAAAAGATAAAAAAAAGATAGAAAAAAAAAGATAAAAAAAAGATAAAAAAAAAGATAAAAAAGAAGATAAAAAAAAATAGAAGACATTGTAATTCGCATCGCCTTTTTTACCAACGTTACAAAATCATTACTCTCGAATTTGCCCTAATTCTGTCTATTTCGCCCTTTGTCGTGCTTTTAAAACTAGAGTAGCGTGCTTCAAGTGACAGTATAAACGTACTACAAATAAATCAAAACATAGAACTGTCAGCTTTTACCTCGTATCAAAGTCAATTCTAATGCTAGCGCAATATGTACTCTACGTCGATGTGACAAACGAGCCACTTCCGACTACAGAAAGCTCTCAAGCACAGTAAATTAACGACCTTGATTGATTTCACGACTTCGGGGGACTACTCCTCTATCATTGTATCACAGCCCTCATGGATCTTTAGCATGAGCTGGTCTTTGGATTCTGTGCCACATTCATGCTGCTCATTTTCAGACTTCACACCCAGGTCGACGTCACCGGCCCACATTTTCCTGACCATACTTTTAGTTACTGCGCATTGTTCTTAGCTGGTGAAAATGATCGGTTTTCTCTCTTTACGACTCCTATGCAGAAACAATACAATGCTGGGCGCTCAGGTTGGTCAGAAGTTCGGGGCTGGAACTCCAAACATTTATTGATTGGACCACGCAAGATCTCTTTACGAAACCTTAATTCGATCGTGATTGCCACGTAATTCTGCGGTTACAGAAGCCGTAGGAAGTCGGATCACGAAGCTTTGGGGAACTACGTAGGGATTTCATTAAAGTTCCGTTTTTTGAGAAGGTATTTTTTCGACCGTGTTGTCGTGTTTCGTATTACGAGAAACGAGATCAACGACAACGTGCAAAACTGTCCACCCAGACTCAGCACACTCAGTTTAATGCCACTCGGCATGCCTGGAAGCGTATTAAAAGTCTTAGACCGCGTTCGCACTGGAAGCTTCGGATAAGAGTGTTCTTTCATTTTGAAGTTAGATTAAGTAGAAGGTAATCAATAAGAGATGTCAAGTGGAAATTTTTCATTAAAAAAAGTTTTTTATTTGAAACCCTCTTATCCGTCATGACTACTGCATCAAACTAATCTCTCCTAGTCGCATACTTCAGTTCCCTTTACCGCACCGTGCTTCTTTTAATGATTGATTATTGCGACTGGTTTTCGGATTCAATAATCCTCTTTGCATCTTGATCTTACTAAACGCAATGACCGAATTCGTTGGACTAGCTGTTCAGGACATCTGAAAATTTCTCCTCTTCCTTCTCCTTCACTTTTCCTTCACTTCTCCTTCACTTCTCCTTCACTTCCTTCTTCTCCTTCACTTTTCCTTCACTTTTCCTTCACTTCTTCTTCAGTTCTCCTTCAGTTCTCCTTCACTTCTTTCTTCTACTTCACTTCTTTCTTCTACTTCACTTCTCCCTCACTTCTCCTTCACTTCTCCTTCAGTTCTCCTTCACTCCCTAGGCTCTGACCTTGAAACCTTGCTCCACCAAGAATGTTTCGAAGTTGCTGGCCTCTCCCTTTTGCCGCTTAAAACCCGAGTTGTCTGCTTTGAGCCAATCGAAATTTCTCCTATTATCCCTCTTGGGTTCTGTCAGAGGTGGCGCAGGTACCAAGTTGGTCTGGTGCCAGCTTTCAGTGATGACATCATCGGGGTTTTTGCCCTCGCCTCCACGCTCCCGCGGATGGCCTTGGCCACAGTCATAGTTTTAAGCGCCTTGCGCCCAACGTCCATCTCGTGGAACAGAAAAGAGTGCCACTCGTTCTGGTAGTGGTCCTTGTAGTAGTTGAACATGCGCTGGAGGAAAAGTAGCGCCAGCGTGGCGTGTTCGGCGGGTAGAAATCACACCACGGTATTGACAAGCGGTGCGGTGATTGTATGCTGGCTCACCGCCTCCGTGTGCACGTCCGAGTTGTCCAATACTAGGGGCACGTTTTTCTTTTTGCTGGCCACGTGCTGGTCAAAGACCGGAAGCCACCCTGCCATGAGCTGAGTGGTCAAGACGGATCTCGGGTCGGTTTTGATCGTGGGCCCGAGCGAGCCGAAGTCGGTCTTTTGCTTCACGAGCCAGGCCGAATGAGTCTTGTGAGTGACGAGCCCAAAGGGGCAAGTTGTCAGACACGTCAATATTCAGGCAGAGCATGGGCATAAACCGGTTTTCGTGTTTAGCGGGGTTGCTGCAGAGAACTTTCAGGCCCTTGGGCGGGTTCGGCGTGTGCATTCAAAACACGCCTCTTTCGCCTACGCTGTAAACGTTTTTTGGGTCAAACTGCTTGACGAGCTCGCGCACTGACTCGATCTCGTCAGTGTTGCGGATAGTCTTTGATTCTTCGTGCCCCAAGCCGACGTATTCGGCTTTTTGACCTAAATCGTACCGTTTGTTGAACCTCTCGAACCACGTCTGATCAAAGTCTGGCATTGCGTTTCCTTGCACGATGGGAATCCAAAATTCTTTTGCCTTTTTGATGCATTTTTTGTCTGGACCGATTCCTTCTTATTTTCTCGCCACATGTTGAGTGCATGCTCGATCTCAGGAAAAGTTTGTGAAGGCAGGCCCTCTTTACTGGGGTAAACCACGATGTTTGACAAATCCAAGTGTCTGAATTTCGCCGAGAGCGACGCCGTGATTCCCATCGGGCCTATTGTATACCCGAACTTGCGGTAAATCCAGCCCATGAGGTCCTCGGTGTCCAAAAACGGGTTTTACCGGGTCTCTTGTCTGAGAAGTTTGCGCTCTTCAATAGTGGTTTGACGTTTCTTAAACATAACGCGGCAGTAGAAAAAGGCGATGATAAAGAGTGGAGAATCTTGATAGATTAAGTATTCTGTAAGTTCCTATTTTTTGGTTCTTCGTTTTATTTTTTTTATTTTTTGTTACTATCGTACTTGTTGTCTCTTTTTTCCGTACTTGCTGTCTCTTTTTTCCGTACTTGCTGTCTCTTTTTTCCGTACTTATTGTCTCTTTTTCTTTTAGTTTGTTGACTTTTCGGGTAAGACTCTCAAGCGATTCTCGGTTGGTGAATCAGAGAAAAGTTGCCGAGAATGTTGTGGTTTATACTTCGCGAGAAACGATTGAGACGCGTCGACTCGCGTAATTCACGAGGCGTGTTTTAGCCCGTGGTGCATACCCAAACAATGCCGAGTTTTGTGAAGTCAATCCTGTATATTATACGTTTTTGGAAACTCAAGTAAGCAATTGACTGACTATTATGAACAACAAAAATCCGGAGTTAAAAAATTACAAACTTCCATGTCTGGAAGATATATACCTTTGTGTTAACCATTGCTTGTGTCACCGGAACTGATGGCGAATTGATGCTGATGAAACCGGCATACAGTTCGGATCATTATGCATATGAAGCCGCCTCTTATACGCGCCTGATCTTTGTATGCTCTTTTCGAGAGTTTTAATGCCACTGTAATTGTCAGATAGTTATGAGCAAATAACGGAGCACTGACTGTAATAAATAGAACCCCAAGTCTTTTTGAGGCGAAAGATTCATGTGAAATAATTTCAAAAAGTTCGGAATGTCATCAATTATTCCACCCCTGACTTTTTATTTTTTTTTATTTTTTTTTAATTTTTTTCTTTTAAAAGGAACTACATAATATAGGACGCCGAAAGGTACAGGTAATTCGTTCACCCAGGGCTCAAAAACTATAAAAGAAAAAAGATCCTATGATAGACCGCAACATCGATCTAAGTGACTTGCATCCACCTCGTACGTCACATTGCTTTCAGTCATACTTTGGTTTGTAAGAATCCTCAACTGACTCAGCACGGCTTGATTGTTCCACGTGTTATTTGTGTGGCTGGCCTTTCTTGAGTTTTTTGGTGTTCTGTATATTTTTTTTTATCAAATGAGCTGCTCACCTACGGACTTGCGTTTCGTGTGTGATTTTGAGATGACATTAGACGTTTCACAGAAAGCTTCCGTGGGCACAACTAAACTGTATTTCCGTCCCTTCGAAAAAATAAAAAATTGTTCGTGTTCAATCTTCTACAGTGTAAGTACGACAAAAGGAGTACAGGCCCTCATAGAAGCGCTCTGGGAAACCAGGGATGGCAAACCGTCTTCATTTCTCAACTGGTTTGCTGGTCGCTGTTTTGATTGCTTACTCGGAGATGGACTAACCGAAGCTCGCTACGCATTCGAGACTGATATACAAGTGCTTGATATATACTTTTTCGTGGAATACAAAGCTTACTACAAAGCTTACTCCTGATAATTATACCATCAGAGACAAAAAAGGAAAACTTCTTTCCTAGTTTATGAAGTTACTTGTTGAAAGAAGCCTCAAGACATATGACTCTGTTTCTCGTAGTTGCGTCGTTTTAGAAATTCTATAATCCTCTGACTATTCGAGTCTAGAGTAAGCTGCACTTAGACAACTTGTTTAGCCCTATCTTACTTGCCTTGATGACTGATGAGTTCCCTGGTATGATATAGCAGGCTGGAATTCCCTGGTATGATATAGCAGGCTGGAAAAAGTTAAAAGACAAAATATAGAAGATTTCTTAATTTGTCCTGCAGTTTCCGTACCTCTTCTCAAGTCTCTCTCATCTTTCTCGATGCTCTCTCTAATCTTTCTCGAAAACTCTCTCTAATGTTTCTCGATACTTTCTGATCTTACTCAAATGACTGAAAATCAAGAGCTTCTTCTTCACTACTTTATCTATCCTGCTCCATTTTTATTCGAGTGTCTTGCACTGACCTGACTAAGAATTTCGAGAATCTCTCAAAGCAAGAAGGAAAACAAGAGGAAACGGGGCCGGAAACTTCAAGGATCCCTGCTTTCGCTTATATGTATTAGGCGCTGGGCCTATATATTCGAAGCAAAAATTGCGTTGTGTTAAAGTAAACGCAGGGCCGAAGAGTTCAGGAATTAAAAATAATGATGTCGAAGAAAAAAAAAGAATGCATGACCTCTCTCAAAAGCACCAAGAATGAGAGATATCGTTGGGGCCGGGGCGAGAATACGTGAGATGGGTAGTGGGCCTTTTTTTTTTTTTGGCACTCTCGATCTCATTGATACTGATTCTCAACCTGACTTGTGTTCAATACAAATGCATTTGGAAGTGGTCGAATTGTGGTTTTCTGTCTCAAGCTCACTCAGATTACTGTGAGTTTTCTGAGAAATGCAGCTGACCCTGGTGTTCACGAAATTTATTTCCAATCAAGCGGTCTTATGCGCCTGGATTTCAAATTCCAATACATTTTGTCAAGGGCGTCCAATTACACGATGACAAAAGGCAGTAATTGCTTCTTATCACGAAAAGTCTGTTTTTCACACCCGTAAATGGGTCTCATCAGAATGATCACTTGTAAAAGCACTTGAAAATATTTTGTGTTATTGTGGTCGGTCTTATCGGCCTGAGCTCCACGCAACTTTAGCCTTATGAAGTCTTCACAGCCGGGGAAATACTTTAAGTCATTGTGAATAGTATCTTTTTGGCCACACTACAGAGAAGCATGAAAAATGTCCCTTCTTCATGTTCAGTGGCCCTCTTCTTCTCGATAAATGCCCAGCGTATACCCCCTGGTCTTACACCAAAGCAGCCCCCTATAACAATCCCCTATAGCCACCCGCTACCATTCGTGTTTAACTGCCCAGCCCGATGCAGCTACCAAAACGACGTTGAGCGCACCCAAAATGAAGAATGGCCCAAACACCCAGTGGTCACTCCACGACCCGCCTATAAATGACACGATCAAAATACCCACCCCGCCACTGAGGTTATAAAGACCCGTGATACTTCCAATCACCCTGTGCTCGGCATCCTCAAGCAGTTGTCCCGCCAGACTCACCAAACTCATAGACGCAATGATGACGCCCATCTGGGCTATCCCTATAAGCCCAAGAAGGATGAAACATGTGGCATTCCGGGGGTCGTACACTCCAGACCCCAGCCCGAGAAGACAAAGCAAAAAACACGCGAAGCAGCTAGTGACGGAGGCTGCAAAAATGGCGCCCCTGCTTCCATACCGTGACGCGTCTACGACGTAACTCCACACGGGCGTCGAAAAGAGCGAGGCCGTCGACGCCACGCCCGAGAGAATCGCCAGGAAAATAAACGCATTGAAGCACTCGTCTCTCTGCGGAGCGTCCGCACGCATGTTAGGCCCGCCGCATGCGCCGGTGGCGGCATAAAACTTGTACACAATCAAGGGGATGAACACCAGCGTGGCTATGCTTGTGGCACGCGCCACAAAACCGGCCATGTATGCAAGCTGGATCTTGCGGCTGTTCAAGGATACAATGACGGCCTCCCGCATGAGCGTCAAGTACGACGCGTCGGGCTCGTCGGCGGCAAAATCCGTGTACACTTGGCGGCGCTGCTTGACCGAGTCGTAGCCGCCAAGGTACACCAACACGCCAGAAGCCACGGCAAGGACTGCCAAGAACGAATACGTGGCCCGGAGGCAGTCTGCCGAAGACCACTCAGGGTAACTTGACGAGAGGCCTGCAGGAATGGGGAGAAACACAGTTACAGCAAAAATGGCGCCAAAGCCCGTGCACATGCCAAGCAACGCACTGAGTTTGCCCTGGTGGCGTGTCTGTTTTTGCTCGGCGACCCACTCGCCTTCCTCTACGAATAGTTGGTCTTCGGCGTCGCTTTCCGCGTGCAACTCTGGGTTCTGTGCCGCCAGCGCAAGCGCCGCTTCATCCGGCAGTTGTCTGCGGGTCCAAAACTTCAATTGCCGCCAGGAGAAGTCGGAGTTGCTCGCCTCGTGAAGCATGACCACGGCCATGCCCATTACAGACGACACGCCCACGGCAAAAATGGCGCGGAGCATATAGAGATCGGGCACCACGTGATGGGCGATACGGGCGTACCCAAATAGCGCCACCGCCAACGCGGCAAAACCGCCCAATTGCAAAATCCGAGGCCCCAGGGGCGAATTGGTCCGTTTCCATGCAATTCCTTGCAAACGGTCGTTCAAAGTGCCGAGAAACGGCGACGTGAGCATCACCGTGAGCTCGTCCACCACGCCCAAGCGGCCCGTGATCCGCCCGACTTGGTCCGGGTTGATGCTGATCACATCCGATAAGTAGAAAGGCTGAGAGGCCAGTAGAAAGACAACTAGCGAAATACATGCAAAGGCAGCAAAGTTGTATGCCTGGAGGTTCCGCGCTTGGAAATTCGGGTTCAACACATTTGGCACAGGCGTCATAATGACCAAAAAGACAAGAAAAAAAAACGGCGTGTTCTTTTTTTGATGCTCCGAGGAAAAGAAGTAGTAGATCACCATGTACTAGAGGCCCGGCCGCAAATCAAGGTCTGTCTAGCCGAGCGAGGGGTGTCAGGACTGCATATAGTCCAGAGAGCGAGGTGTTTGGCAGCAGGCGACAGGGCGCTCGCAGCCTGCGGCAGGTCACGTGAGTGGCTGTGTCAATCACATGTCTGCCACCCTGTCAGTGAACGTTGGAAATTGCAGTTTTTCAAGAGACGCGTGTTTTACTTTCTTGCACTCTGCTGGGGAAATGACCTGTCTGTAGCCTTGCAGTGGAAGTTTGGGTCGATCAACTGTGAGTTTTTGAAAGGGTCACGTGCGCCGCGGGCCGAGCACGGCCTTGTCCCCGATGGTACTTTTGAGTCTATTGAGGAATAATATCAACAGATGCCAAAAGAAATTGTTTTTAAAAATTGTTTTTGTTTTTGTTTTTGTTTTTACTTTTGGTCTCACTTTTGATTCTGTTTTTGTTATCGTGTTTGATTTTTGCTTTCACTTTGATTTTAATGAGTCAGGTAAAAAGGAAAGAAAACTCAAGCAGAGTAGGCAAAGACCTGTAGACTATCATGGCTTCGATGCGTCGGGTTTTCCAGCCATGTTAGTGGTGCATGATTACTCCAGAACGATGATTTTGAACTCATACTTGTACTTCTCCTTTTTTTTTTTCATCATACAGTGATAGATCACGTCGCGAGCTGATGTTGTATTGACTTTCAAGTCTTACAGATTTTCATCAATCTGAGGTTTGTAGCATTCTACAGAAACGAAGAACTATTGGGCTTGTGTCATTTTCAGTCATGTGTCGTTCTCAGTCATGTGCCGGGCATTGCCCTAGATTTATCTGCACCAAAAATTTCACAGCTGCACGAATACCTTTTGTATGGACGAGTTTCAACTGTTCTTCTCGAATCAACAAAATCGATTTTCCATATACTTTGTTCAATCTGCGTAATCAGACTGCGAATCATCTTGCTCATCATGTGTCGCCATTGAGTTCCAGCCAAAGCCATTTCCGCCACAATTCCCCTGCTTCGTTAATGATGCTGTCCATGTAATCGTATTTCAACCCGTAACTGCCTTGCGATGACCCACGCTCCTTATCCTTCTGTTCCTGATATTGCTTATACTTGTCACTGAGTTTGTAAGACTTTGCGGGTAGACGCGAAAGGAACGTCCGAATCTCATGCTGGTCGAGCTCCACAAGCGTATTCTCCTTTGCCTTCAAGAGAGAGAGCGATACGAACAAAAGCTCAATGTGCGGGTCCACTTGACAAAACGGAATCGTGCTTTTCATTGCGTCAAATGTCGTGGCCGAAACCTCAGACTGCAAATCGTCACCGAGCAGCGAGGGAAGCAGGGACTGTGTCAGCACGGGTTTGCTTTGGTCAATATGCAAGTCGTTCATCAAATCCGTGAAAGAATCGTCTTTTGTCATCTCCGCAGGCGCGTCTTCCTCGTAATCTACCGACCAGAATGCATCGGGGCCTAGCTTGTCAAGCATTGCATCCGAAATGTTCAATTTGGACGCGTAGTATTTCTGATCGAGCTCTGCCTTTTTGCTTTGTGACCGCCATCCAATTATAAGATCCCACACACGTCCACGGTCCACGCGTGCCCACACTTTCAGCCCGCAGTACTTGAGCCACCAAAGCACCCACTCGTCTTCGTTCAGACCGAACTTGTTGAGAATCTCTTCCTCTTGGAAATATCGTGAAAGCTCTGGGAGCATTTTCTGGAACACATAGATGAAAAATGACACGCGCTCTTCAATCGTGCCACCACTCACGGGCAAGGTGGACTTGTCGATCTTCAACAGCAGATTGTTTTCGAAACGCTTATTTGCAGCCTCGGGCGAGTGCAATATCACCAACGCGAGCCGCTCGTACGCCTCGTGGAACTTCATGGAAACCACAGTCTCATCGGATACCATCAACTCGAGCCGTTCCCTCAAACTCTCTTGGCCGTTGATGTACTCGCCGTAGTCGTCAAAAACAGAACCGATGCAGGTGTGTTGATCCAGCGAAACATCACGTCCAAGCAACACCCAAGACGTGTGTGGGATAGGCGGAAACCATTCTGCCAAGCCCAAAGCCATCCATGTGAGTGCCAGGTCATACTTGATGACCTTTCCCCACTTCATCGCAAATTTAAATACGGCGTTTTCAAGGATGTCAAAGAGACGCAGCTCCGTTTGAGAGAGCGGCTCTTCGGCTGACAGGTATGCGATTCTGTGCATGTATCGGCGCAAGTCCTTGCGGATCTTGTGAAGTAGATGCGTCTCAAACTCCTCCAGGTCGCTATCCGAGGAAAATTTGTCCTTCTCGAACGAGTCTGGCTGGATAAACGGGTTGGCCACGAATGGATGGTGCTTCAATAAGACAGACCATACTTTGAACCGGAGAAACGGCGGGACACCCTTCTGTCGGGCAATAAGCGCAAGCCCGTGGTGGTTTCTTGCGGCTATGTAGTGAAGCAACTGCTCAAAGATTCCGTGATCATAGTTGAATGAGGCCGTGGCTGGTTTGGGCAGGTGGCCGCTGCCAACCGAAGAAGGGCTGGAACTGGGTAATTCGGGAGAATTCGGCAGCATTGAGTAAAACTTCTCTAGTTTGATAAAAGAATTAGTGCTAGACAAGATAGAGCGGGAGCGTCGGCGCCTATCAAATCATGTCTCCTCTGTAAGTCTTCGGTACTTTTGAGGGGTAATTGCAATATTGAAAAGACCAAGTCAGTATGCGGTGATGTAAATCACTAGATGCCGTTTCTCGTTGCAGGTGACACGGGAATGTGACGAGTGGACAAGATCAGCAGTGATTTCGCTCTTTTCCTTTTCTAGGAGGAAGCAACGTCGATTGGATTGTAAGCCAGATGATTACTGTACTTTTTCTGCTGAAGAAAAGAATTAAAAAGTTGGACTTTTTTGGGCACTTTCCCAGCCGGGGCGAGTTGGAGAAAAGAGTGTGGACGTCTGGTCCAATTGCGTGAATTTCAGCACCAGATGTGCTCGGCAGGGTTTTTTTTTTTTTTTTTTCGAGGCCCCTTGGATCGCACGGTTTTCTGCCCGAACGTTAGAAATGTCTCGCGAGCGCATGTCGAAAATAGCAAGACCTCGTGAGCACGCACCTGTACACCTTCCTAGGGCATGAGCGCGGAGGCCCAGTCGTAATTATGGAACGGCTAACGCGAGCCGGGGCAGTGCCGAAGAGGCGTAAAGGGTTGCCAGTATATTTTCTGGTGCCCGTCAAACCGTGCCAATTGATGGGCTTCTGAGTTTGCTATGATCGAGGAGGAGCTTGAAGATGCTTGAGAAAAATGAGGCCTTTCAAAAAGAAAAAACGGCGGCTCAATCTTTTATTCTTTTGTTATTGCTGGAGTGTTGAAACAAATAGGAGAGGCAAGTTTCCGTGTCATTTAGAGCTCTTACTGTTGCAGCCCTGTGAGAAGGTCAATTCTGAACACTTGGTTGAATATTTTTTGAGTTCAAACCTGGTAAGTAGCCCATAGCTACATTTGAAGTATACGGGGTCCCGAAAGATCAATGATGCTTCTTAACGATCTTTGCGGGATATTTGCTCATTCCTGGGAAATTCTTTAGTCATGACCGAGATGTCTGACGCGGAAGCGGTGGTTATCTTTCACGCTTGCATTTGTGCCCAAGTGAAATCAGAAAACCCCAATTTTCTCGCTTGGTGATTAGATGATTCTGTGAGTGCTTTGGACTCGATTTCATTCGAGTTTCAGGGTAGACTTTTCGGTGTCACGAAATACAATACCTGCCTACGGCTCCTCTCCCATCCTCTCTCATCTCCGGTTACTGCTCGCACAGGTGTTTCCGAGCCGAGATGCAGGCACTCACGGAGATCGGCTGAGGAGGATCGTGCGTGCCGACATACCCGGGCCACTCACGAATAGAAAGGTACACGTTTTTGAGACAGCCACCAACCAAGGCGCTTTTATAAAAATAAATCGTGAGAGTCCGGGTGACTTCGAGTAGGGATCTGGTAGTCGGAAACACTCAGACGGGACACATATAGATCTGTAAATCTTCCGGTGAAGCTCCGCGCCCCGCGTCAAAAGCTTGTTTCTTATGCGGCAGGCCGGTTTTCCCGTGAGGTGTTTTGCTTTCATGACCACATGAAGGAATTTTCTGGGGAATGTTTGTGTCGACAAAGAAAGATATTTCATCGCATGAGCGCTTCGAGCTGCACCGGTGATCAGAATCTTGAGGCTCAGCTGCATAACATATTTCCTTCTTTCACCCTGCATTGCTCTCGCCTGTCAACAACAATTTATCGACCAAACAGAAGTTTTCAGCCTGATGTTAGACTTTCTCAAAGGCGGCGGTTCTACCGAGCTGAAAATCCGCGCTGGTACGTAATTCGTAATTTTGAGGGGCGAGAGAAGAGAAGCTTCCTTGGTCTCGCTCTTCACACGACCAAGCCAATACTGACAATTCAAAAGCCACCAACAGTGAACCACTCGGCCCATACA
This sequence comes from Metschnikowia noctiluminum, assembly GCA_030578735.1. Classification (NCBI taxonomy): domain Eukaryota; kingdom Fungi; phylum Ascomycota; class Pichiomycetes; order Serinales; family Metschnikowiaceae; genus Metschnikowia; species Metschnikowia noctiluminum. The sequence continues at coordinate 78,405 of JAKTYO010000028.1, read as the reverse complement.
ACACGGAGCTCTTCGATTTGTCTGCCCTTACATTTGAAAGGAAAGCCTTGAATGTCATTACACAGAGTCTTCAAAAGAAAGTAACGAAATTTGTCAATAATGCCGAGAGCCCGCGACGGCTGTACACCGTAGCTGGCTCAGGGATGTCACGCAATCGCCATCCTTCAGTTGTCCGGCGCTCATCCACCATTCATGCAAACACAAAATCCAATGATGGAGAATACCTGAAACATCTAGAAGTGTTGAAATGCTTGACAGTCATTGTACACCTATGTCAGCATGGGTCTCATGAATTTCTTCAATGGGCTAAAATGGTGTGCCAGACAATGATCATGCCTCTCGGCAGACTTTCGTATCATCCCAAAACTCTGAATGCGATCTACCTGAAGGTGGAACTTATAAGCAAGTACTGTGAGGATGAGCGCGAGTTGCATTCAGCTCGGCAGTCGTTTGATCAGATGAGGTCAGAGCTAAGGTCCGTTCTGGCACACCCGGGGAATAGTCAAATTCGGATAAGGCAATTGAGCAGCTGAGCTGCGTCTTGATATTGTGGCGGATTCAATACAGTTCAAGTGGGAGAATCTTACTGTTGACATGTGTGACGGATGTCTGAGATGAATGAAGCCAGCAATCGATTATGCTTTCGACGATTGGACTTTCGCGGGCCAAACACTCCGGTTATCTGGCTCTTCCCTCAATTGAGAAATCACCCCCTCTGCACTCTCAAATATTCCTTATTCCGTAAGACAGCTGATGTCTTGATACCTCGAAGAGACGTGGCCTTACGCACCCTTCAAAGTGTTCTCCTGTGAGAGCTGCAAACATTTTGGCAACGGATTGTTTGAAATCGTGCCCAACATTTTTTCATACAATGCTGTGCGCAACCTTCCTATATATTATTCTGTGCCCAGCATTTTAAAAAACTGTTTCGTGCCCTAAGCAAACTCCACTCAGAGTCCCGATACTCTCAAGCAAAATCCGGATGTGCTTGACATTGGCCGCAAATTAACCTCGACTCAGACTCCTCCACACAAGGTGCACACGCGAGGATCCCCCACGTGATAAGTGATTAGTAAGTTCCCCCACGTGATTGTCGCGCCATTTTGGTAGGAGAAAAAGAAAAGATATCATGCCAGCATCCAGCCAAAAGCGACAACTGCACACATTCTGAAATGTGGGAAAGGCTGTAAAAACTATAATTCGGCGGGTAAACACAATTTTTTTCAAGCTCATACGGTTACTAGGTCACCAACATAATTCAAATCTCGCTTGATTTGAGCTAATTGACTTGACTCCCCAAGAGAATCCCGAATAACCAATGATATCCTAAATCTCAGGCTTTGCTGATCATCTTGTAGTAGCAGAGAACCTAGCCAGCTTTGAGTGGCGGCACCTGGTTTCATAGAACTGCACCACCCGCTTGTCGCACAGAAGCGCAATTCAGGAAAGTTCTCGAACCACATCACGTGAGCATAGACACCACACTATAAAACGTTTGAAGAAAGAGCAACTCATTACGAAGAGAAATTTATGAAATTAAGAGCTAAGGGGAGGGCTAAACAGTCACCAGACTATAGTGTCAAACTGTCGTGACAACGATCTCGCGGAATTGCTTTTTTGCCTGACCTACGATCTTGTGCGGCTTACGCGAAGCCGCATTTGGATAGTATTAGTTGCTTTTTCGCCCGAGCGCGACTTAAGTATGGGGGTCACGTGCGGCGGCTGCACCCCCTATTTGCCCTATATAAGTCTCAGATTGCGCCTCGGTGGCGACATTTGATTACAACCACAACATCAACAAAAATGCAGATCTTTGTTAAAACTTTAACCGGAAAAACCATCACACTCGAGGTTGAGTCCTCTGACACCATTGACAACGTCAAGTCCAAGATTCAAGACAAAGAAGGGATTCCACCTGACCAACAGAGGTTGATCTTTGCTGGTAAGCAGTTGGAGGATGGTAGAACCTTGTCCGACTACAACATCCAGAAAGAATCTACTTTGCACTTGGTGCTTAGATTGAGAGGTGGTATGCAAATCTTCGTCAAGACCTTAACCGGTAAGACGATCACACTCGAGGTTGAGTCCTCTGACACCATTGACAACGTCAAGTCCAAGATTCAAGACAAAGAAGGGATTCCACCTGACCAGCAGAGATTGATTTTTGCTGGTAAGCAGTTGGAGGATGGTAGAACCTTGTCCGACTACAACATCCAGAAAGAATCTACTTTGCACTTGGTGCTTAGATTGAGAGGTGGTATGCAAATCTTCGTCAAGACCTTGACCGGTAAGACGATCACACTCGAGGTTGAGTCCTCTGACACCATTGACAACGTCAAGTCCAAGATTCAAGACAAAGAAGGGATTCCACCTGACCAACAGAGATTGATTTTTGCTGGTAAGCAGTTGGAGGATGGTAGAACCTTGTCCGACTACAACATCCAGAAAGAATCTACTTTGCACTTGGTGCTTAGATTGAGAGGTGGTATGCAAATCTTCGTCAAGACCTTGACCGGTAAGACGATCACACTCGAGGTTGAGTCCTCTGACACCATTGACAACGTCAAGTCCAAGATTCAAGACAAAGAAGGGATTCCACCTGACCAACAGAGATTGATTTTTGCTGGTAAGCAGTTGGAGGATGGTAGAACCTTGTCCGACTACAACATCCAGAAAGAATCTACTTTGCACTTGGTGCTTAGATTAAGAGGTGGTATGCTTTGAACCTCGTGGCAGTGATTAATTTGAAATTTTTTTTTTTTTTTTTGTATATAGTTCACCGAAAATGAAACCTTATAGATCAAAACTTGTCAGCGCTGCCTGAGATCACACTAACGCGATCTCGAGCTCATTTCGAACCATGGTAGAGACATTGCGATTCATCAACTCCCTTGCAGATTTTATAACATGATCGGCATAGTCTGCCACAGCATACCTTTCGAAAAGTTCACGAGAAAGCTTAACATTTCGCGCAAACGCAATGGCATTCCTCTCGAGCTTATAAAATTCCATAAACTCCGTCAAGATGTCAATCGACTCTTTTATGACGAGCAAATCATTTTCTTTGAAGTCGACTGAACGCCAAGACTTCAATAAAGTTTGAAAGTTCTCGTTGAATGAGAAGCAAGTTTTCCACGTGAGGTCGTGACCACTCTTTTTGAACTTTTTCATCTCGTCCAGAACGAATGCGAACAAGCTTTCATCGAACAGGTCCAGCGGACAAGCCTCAACTGCACTGCGTATATAAGAGAGGTAGTATTCTTCGACTGCCAGAGTGTTGTTTTCTTCAATGATATCCGCGTCTTCCAAGTATTCGTCTGTCAAAATTTGGCGCATGACTTCGATGAAGGACTGAACAAGTTGTCTGTTTTCGGAAAATTTCTTGACGAACTTGCTAGCGCTAAGAATAACACGCAGCTGATAAGCTTTATTACGACGCTTTTGCTCCAATTGTATAGTTTGTACGACCAAGTTCATGACCGAGTCATTACAACGCAAGAATGCTGTGTTTTTGAGTGAAATCATTACAAGTGCCTCAAGAACCAACTCCTTTCCTTCCCAAGACTTGCCCTTGCATGCTTCGAGAACCATAGCAAACATAGGCTCGACCTCTTTTGACTGAAGTGATTCGGTGGACTGACATACGTCAACAATCGTTCGGGTCATGGTTTGCCTGACGTTATAATCATTGGACTTGATATTCGCTTCGCAAATGGCGAAGATTTCCTGAAAGTATAGCTTGATGGCGTTATTGCCACTAGAATACTCCACCCATTCCTTTTCAAAAGCATTGCTGACCTCGGCTTCTCCGTCATGTTTTCCAATGAATGCTAGGGGTAAAAACGCCGACGCAACAAGATCAAACTTGTCTGCACTGCTGTACCGACTGACTGCCTCAGATGCTATGGCCGCGAGTTTACGAGTTTTGACGTCCTCACCACAGAGATACATACTCTCAATCTTTTTGCTGTATTCAACAAGGGTGTTGACGCTTGCAATTTTGCAGCAATGGCCAGCTGCCATCGCGTAAGATTGGGTCACTGTTGGATTTCTGTCCTTGAGTTGGCTCACACATAAATTCAACAAAAAATCTCCGTATGGACGAGCAATCGCAAACTGACGAGAGACTAGATTGACGACTACTCGGCTGCCACATACTTTCGAGGGGAGACCGACCGATTTTTTTACCGCAGACTTGAGTTGCCTGACTATCTCGGGCATCATGGTCTCGTCAATCTGATTCATGAGCTTTTCAATAGCATCCATCATTGGCGAGTGGCCAAGACTCTGTAGACGTTTTGCATCGACGTCGTTGCTATCGAGGTTGTATTTGTCAGCATTGAGAACCAAGTAGTTAATCACCTCGGGCTCCAAAGTAGACATTAGCTCAACAAAGTTGGATAAGAGAGCGGGAACATGTTGCTTGATTGCTTTTCCGCCAATGTCACAAAGTTTCAAAATCGTTTCGAGAGCAAATGACCTCACATCTTCAACATCACTGAGAAGCCCCTTGCTGCCTATGAACATTGGTATGAGTTGATCCAAGACTTCAGCGGCTTTGGACGCAGTCACTCTCCCTGTGCTCAAGTCAGCAGATCTGATCAAAATTCTAGCGAGTGTTTTTGAGAGGTTCATACCTTCTTTTCTGACACTCTCTTTGATATCATCCATTGCGCGGAAACTCATTTCCCACACCTCCTCGAGCTTCGCCTCATATTTCTCTAAAGGTTGGGTCTGCAAGAGATTATTGAGTGCAAGGGCACTTGCTTGTCGTACTCTCCACTCTCTACTTCCCATGCCTTTCAAAATCTCTAACAAGATCGCGTCAAAATACTCACTCATGACTTTGGCAGTGTCATTGATCAACGAGGACCATATATCGCTCATCGATTGCGACACGCCTGGATTTGGATCAAATTTATAGCGGTACAATTTCGGAATTAAACGGTGGCTTAATTTGGAATTTTGCGCGAGCATTTCATCGAGACTTGACTTGGACAAAATAGACCCAAGTCCATACGCCATGCCTCTCCGAGAGGACCAGAGTGCATTTGATTTCGCCAAAGACATGAACTTGTATACGAGACTGGGATCACCCACATCAGATGCCAATGTAAGCACGTCTTTGTAAGTGGATACCGAGCTATCGTGTGTCTTCAAGACATCCTTATCGAAGATTTGGGTCTCAAGATCCACGCTTCCTGCGGCTAATGCATTTGACGCATTGGCGTCCGTGAATGATCTGAGCAAGCCTTTCACAAGCGTCTCCTTCAAGTCAGCATCGCCGAGATCGTATGTGAGACTGAGACCACGTGCAGCAGCTTCTTGCACCATCTCGTCTCTGTCAACCAAGAATCTCATAAACGCAGAGTGAATTTCTGCCGCTTTTCCAGTCACATAAGAGTCGTGGGGAAGATATTGCACAATGGCAAGAAGCCAAATGCACCCGGCTTTTCGCAAAGAGGGTTTACTTTGGGCTGTTGCGTTGAGAATGTGATTCAATATGGCCTTGATCCTGCCAGTGGAGTTGGGCATGTACGCAATTGCTTGGCCTTTTATGTCGTGACTTTGTAAGAGGAACTTGGACAGCCAACCTCCTGCTAAAATCAGGAGCGCGTCGCCACAGGTAAAGATGAACTCGATTTGCTTTGAGACATGAGCATCAAAAATCTTTTTTTCAAACGGTAGAAGTTCGCTTGTTTCCGGGTCATAAGTGGAGGGCAGAGTCAAGGCAATCTTACTCAACGCGATCGCAGATACCTCGTGAAAAGATTTGAGCTTTAGCTCGATTTTCTCCATTGCGATATTCAAGACTGCCGGTACCAGAGTGCTTAAAGTGAATTGGGGCCCTAGAACACCAAAAATTGCGAGCTGGGACAAGCCTTCAATGCAAGAGTCATAGAGTCGAGCATCGCCCATTGATGCAGTCACAACTTCGAGAAAATGTTCGAAGTAAGACGGGTCGAGATGCCGGATCCTCTGTCTCAAAGCAAGCTTGGCAAGCAAGTGTGCAGCAACAGATATGAACTTTTCCTTCTCAATGGCTGATGTGAGATTTTTCGCAAATGAAGCTAAAATGTTAGTGGAAACGCTGATATCGTTTGCCTCGTGAGTTGCGATTATACTCAAAGATTTGGAAATGCTACCGAGATCACCAGTTTGCAAAGTGCGCTCCTCCAAAATCAGGACGTATTTGGGGATTGTTGAGGCGAGCGAACCGACAACAGAGGCAGGCGAGAGAGACAAAAGAAGTGTAAAAATAGAGGCCTGCAATGGTCCTGTGGCGTCAAAGACGTTGTCGAAATACAGGTGGTACACCCCCTCAAAGATGATATTCATAAAAGTCAAGAACGAAGATGAGCCAGTTTCCTCCGTGACATCCATGGCGGTATCTTCCAGAGATTGGATCTCGACTTCTTTACTGACCAAGTCTCGGACAACTTCATCAACTTCCATAGCCTTGTCGAGTCTGCGATCCCATTCTTCGTCAACAACAATGACCGTTGACTTTGCCTTGGTTGCCTGCATTACCAACGTGTTGAGAGTGAATTTGACTGCTCGACCTTGGCTTTTGATAAGAAATTCAGCGGTCTCCGGGTCTTGCAATGCAGAAGAAACCGTCAGAACCATATTACTGAAGGAAGGGAGGGTCGCCTCCGAGCAGAGTCCCAAATACTCACGCGAAGAAGTGAAGTCGGCGGTGTTGGACGAATTTAACAAGTTGAAATGATACGGATGAAGGCCCTTTTCCGCCTCCTCTCGGGTCTCCATGTTGTTTTCTCTAGAAGTGCAAAGAATACACAAAAGTCTCGCCTCTGCATCGTCGAACGGGAACGTACAATTAACATGTTTCACGGCAAGATATTTACACGAGTTGAAATTGCCGTCGTGCTTGGAAGATTGCAAGAAGCCTTTTAAAAACACCTTGAGTTCCAATTTGCATTGATCTGAGAGATTCGGGAGATGGATGCTGATTCCAGAAAGAACGCTCTGAAGCGCAGGAACCAAGTCGACGGTCTCTCCTTCGAGAGACGCATATAGGAACTTCACATAGGTCAAGTCGGCAACCCAGAGCTCTGGAGAATTGCGCAAGACGTCACCCAACGCCTCATATTGTAGCTCTCTCAGTGATATAGCTGCACGGAAATTAGTGACACGTGACAGGTCCATTTGGGGCCAGCCTTCGGAGATGATTCCTTCTTTCAATTTGGAGGCTACCAGCACATTGAATCTCGTTGCGGATTCTCCGTTGTTAACGTCTCTGCTGGAGGCCGAGGTTACCTTGCGTACGAATGCCACAGCAGTCTGGCGTAACCTCACGTAGTCGGACAGAAGGCCTGTCTCCGACAACTCGCCGATTCTCGGGTGATTGACCACAAGATTACTTCTGCAAAGCACCGCCAAGATGCGTTCTTGAAGCATCAGTTTCGCCGGCGGTACATTGCTGCCGTTTCCCAAAAACAAGGTTGTAAGCGAGTTGACAAAAGACTCAGAATCAAGGTCGACCTCAAGTTTCTTGTAACGTGCATATGCAGTTTCTGCTATGGCGGTCAAGGAGTCTGTAGACGCTATCAAAAGCGGAAGCGCCAATGCTGAGTCCAGAAATCCGGATTTCATGAAGTTCAAAAAGCGCTTCTTGGTTTCTGAGATTTCATCGTACGTCTTATAGCTGACACCCGCGTCTTTTGTGAAGAACGACAGGCTCTCCACGCTGAGTCCTGGAGACTGGATCGGGAGAGTATTAGCGTTTGGCTGTAGCATGAAGAACTGAGCGATTTTCTCGCAGAGAAACGCCTCGTCACTGCCATCATCAGTGAAGCCTAGTGTTTCACGCGCATTTTCATGTTCGAAGGACCCGTTTTCCGGCGATTTCCAACTGGCAAGCAACTTCACGAGAATGCTGAAAAGCCTGGCGGCTATTGGTGTCAGAGCAATGCTGATGCCTTGGATCACTTGTGGAATAAGGGCTACTTGCTCTTCGGGTGTGAGTCTTTCGATCCCTTTTGACAAGAAAAGAAGCGAATAAAGCCGCACAGCCCCAGAGTCTATTTCCCGGGCCAAATTGGGCGCCTTGGCTTGCTGGAGCAAAGCAGCAACCGGCAACGTCAAAGTCCGGGCGGCTGTGATACGAGGAAACACGTTCTGGACCGTTCTAAAGACGGCCTGGCGGACCTCGGCGTGCGGGCTTGCGAGTTTTAAAAGCAACGGCGGCAAAAACAGGGCGAGGGCTTGTTCCAACTGAGGCTCGGACTCGGCTAGAGCCAAGCGCAAGTCGACTTTCTCCACCAAAGCTAGTTCAGTAGATGCCATAGTAAAGCGTTGGATAGGCGGTTAGCAGGGGCACCGTTTGAAGTAGGCTCGACCAAAAAAGTGACGATGTTGAGAGACTTCAGGTGTCCAGTTGATGAAGTATGGGTTTGGGGTTGTCAATACTATCTCAGCCGATGTGTTTGGCTTTCAATTGGCTCAAATCTTGAAACTGATATATGTGAAATACACTGCGAATGCGGAGGCGAGACTTGGCAGAGGCGCTTGGCAGAGGCGCTTGGCAGAGGCGAGTCTCGGAGACTCTAATGTTTGGCCCTGCGACCGACGCGAATGTGACAAGTCGCCACCAATATGGAATTTCATTTATTACTGCGAATGAGAAGATTAGACGAAATCCAGCAACATTGTTATTTTTTTTTATTCAGCTGGATACGGATTTAAAATTCTACTTGACATGTCTAGTTTGCTTCATTTGAAAGGTAGGCGTGCAGCTTGCTTGCCGTGGAGTATGTCAAAAGTAAGCCTTGTTTACCAGTCAAGGATGAACTTGGCCCGTAGGCTCGACCTCAGGATATATATGGTCATCAAGTTGGTTGCGCTATTTTACTCACGAACCACCGCTATTTCAAAGCAGCGTATATGGAAAATAGATAATTGAGTTGCTCTAAATTATTCTTGTCTTTTCCTTTTTTCGAGTTACTTTCTTTGTTTCGTCGACCAGTCTTCAAAATCTTCAGTGCCAGACATGGCTAAAGTGGAGGCGAGTTGAACTCGAGTTAAAAAAAAAAGCACATTTTCACTGACCAAGAAGGTTCAGATTGTTGCCTAATAACACGATATTCATTTTCACCTGGCTTCAGTCTATTTTATGTCCGACATAACTATGTGGAACGAAGGATCTCTTGTAGTGAAAGCGACGATGGGCAGCTCTTTGTCAACCAAGGCCGATGCACTATGCTTTGACTCACCAATACACCATGCTTTGACTCATCAACCAATACACCAGGCTTCGACTCACCAACCAAGACACCCTTTTAAGGTGTAGGTGGAATTTTCTTACTTGCTCAGAGCCCTTTCAAAGTCTCTCAGATGAAAGCACGAGATATACCAAGTTGCCATATTTTTGTCTTTCTGCCATTTCGCAGCCGGCAAAAAAAAAAGAAAAAAAAAAGCCGGGCATCCCTCGCCGTCCACTAATAAAGTGAAACCGACAATTTTTGCAAGTCATTAACTGTCACCAACATATGGGAAAGTAGCATGTAGACTACATGAAACTATTGGATTTATCTTCTATTTTCCCACCGCACAAATACTTTTTTTCTCTCTTGTTTTAGCAACCTTTCTCCTCACCGCCCCTTTTGCATCACCTGATGGTGAAATTCTATGAAACTGCTCCTTCATCTTGGGCCTGGCTCAGTCCAGACAGTTCGCGGGCATTTCCAATTGGGTGCAAAATCCGGTCCAGAGCCTCGGTCCATTTAAGGCCTGAAATCGGTTGCTATGGTGGCCGAAGGAACAAGATAAAGTAAAGAGAAACATGTGTTTAAATTTTCCGTATATATAAGTCGTTAGCGTCCGCTCTATGCTAACCTCATAACTCTATCCCTCTATCCTGTCACCTCTCACTCGAACACGCCATGAAGTTTCACTCTGTCTTTACTTTAGGACTTGCTGCTTTTGCTGCTGCTTTGCCAATTGAAGAGGACACAAAAATACTGGCCCCAGCGGAAAACAAAGCCAAAGGCGCCTTTCCTGGTAACATCTCACCGGGTGAAGATCTTACAAACCTTCCCGTTCCAATTACCAAACGGACAAAGGATAACACTACATATGGGCAGTTGGTTGACCAAGCTCTCGAGCAAAGCCGTGAAGAGACCAGCAACGCTTGGAAATCAGTAACTTCTTTTCTCACAACCACAAAACGGGAGGCCGACGCGTCTTCCGTTGAAGACGAAGATGTGGAGTACTACAGATATGTTGAGCCCGACTTGCAAACTAGAGCAGAGGAGATCAAGCAATGTCTTGCCCTGAGCTTTGACAGGATCACGTCTGCCGCCAACTCGTCTATTATTTCAGTACAAAAGCGGGCAGAGACTGCGGAACGCTGCGTTGGAAGATCTTACAAGCCCAAGGAACAGGTCAATGCCGCTGATGATTTGGCTCTGTTTCTCTCCAAGAAGGAAGAGCCAGATCACGATTTTCACATCTGAAAGAAGCATATCATGTGCCGCCTGAGAAAGAAGAATTTTCCATCATTCTGTTGCTTGTGATGCGTTGCGCTTTGTTTAGCTTTTCTGTTTTTCCCTCGTTACCTGGTCCTGCTTTACATAAAGAGCTTAGACTTTCGTCTTGCGGGTGGTCACTAGCTCTCAATAAAAGCTTTCTCCCAGTTGACCTTGTAAATGACAGACGTGATTAGCCCATAATTATTGTCTCACTTTGTAGGTAGATCTTATCTTAATAAGCTGTTTACACTAACGGTTCTCGGATTTTGATGTCTGAAGCGATACGTTGTTGCTTACCTCAGAACGCCCGCTAGCTTGTCTGTATCAAGGCTTAAAGCTGATGAAGCACATGGAAGTTCTTTTTTATTCACAAAGAAGCTGGAAAGAGGAGTAGGCCTCCAAATGCAAAGTTATCAGTGAGAAGTATACAGGTGTTTCGGAAAGTGCCGAAACAGAATCATTTCTGAAAAGCACACAAAATTACACTTTCACAACTAACTATTTTCAAGGTCAATGCAACTTTATGTAATTTCCGGCTAGACATTCCGTTTCTTCAGTAACCTCATAATACAAAAAGTGCAGAACATTACTGAGCTGGACGCGCTTGGCAAGTTTGAGCGAGAACTCGAGATCCTGCCGCGAGTTTCACCGAAATGGTGTCGTATAGTCCAAAAGTTGTGAAAAACTTGTGCCGTATTTTATTCTTTGTGGTTTTGTATCCGCTCAATATGATCCGAAAACTTGCTTGGAGTTTGATCTTGGCGAAGTTCTCCTATAAACGTAGTCTTGGGTTGTGGAGAAAAGTATTACGAGATAACAACGTAGATTCAAAAAGAAGGTGTGAGCAGTATTTACACTTTTTGATTCTAATGACGTGTTCAGGAAAAATTCTGCAAGCACTTCAACTCAGATAGTCTTTACTTTCAAAGTTTTTGTGCCATGGAAATAAAACACACTACTGTCTGTTATGTGTGCACGACCTAATAAGTCATGAAAAGTTTAACAGATGATTTGAACCCGATCTCGGCATACTTTGGCTTCACATAAAAAAAGAGTGGCCGAAATCAGAGAAGATGATTTATTTTGCAAATTACGAAGTAATACGAAGAATAATGGAAGGAAACGAAAAAAAAAAATGTCTATTAACTATTTTGGATGTAGCGTAATGAGAGCATGTTGAGCAGCTTGTAGGACTGATAATGCACACTCTGTAATGAGCATAAAAGACCAGTGTGAATGAGATATATAGGCTTTTGCTTAATTTTCAGATTTCCAGATATTCCCATTTGTTGACTCAAACATGCCGCTCGAAATGCTCTCGAAAAGATTCGATAAGATTCTGGTGTTCATAGGACGGCAGCCACATTCAAGAATATAAAATAAGTACTAGCTCTTTGGGCGTGGCTCACGGATAAGTTAAAAAATGGCATGTTTAGCCGGAAACGGCGGCGTTAATTACCGGCATCTTCATGAACCCGTTTCAGAAAATGTCACAAAAGCTGTTTAGATGTTGAATAAAAATTGACCCAAGGAAGGCGCAAAATTTTCGGGCTTTCGGCACTAAGTGAACTGCCTGTTATTATTGTGAACTTCCCAGAGAGCTTGCCCATTTTGTTTCAAATTACTAAAACCATCATGCCTCAGACTTACTGCCTGCCCACTTACAACATGATAGATTTTCGATGCAAAAATTCGTGTTTTATGCTGACAATCACACTCAATATTTGCGAATGAGCTTGAAACCTTAAGATTGTAAACAGCAATAAACTGTGAGCCACGTGAAAGGCTCGACTCACTCAGAATCTCGTCTTTTTGCCTAAAAAAGGTGGGGGCTTTCCTTGTCCAATTCCCTTTTTCTTTCTAACCCGACCCTATCTCAATTCCCTCTCAACCCACCCCCAAAATTCTCTCCAAATATGAAATTTTTTAACTTCCTCGCTCTTGACCTTGCCACCCTTGTGGTTGAACCTCCTGTTGAAACATAAGACCTCAGCAGCTTGGGCTCTACTGAGTCGAAAATCAATTTAAACGCCGAAAGCTTGTTTGAGATGATTGTTACTGACGTAGAATTTTATAGTTTGCTATATAGGAAATCGATACTGAAGTGTTTTATAGCGATGTAGGCTGAAGGCCTAGAGAAAATTTGAAGCGATTGTTGGATGTAATTGTAAGCACCTTGATCCTTAGTTATATTGAGCATAGTGCCGGTCGGTACAGAGATCTTGATGAAGCCTCTGTCGCTTGAGTAAGATGAGCAGCTCACAGATTGCATTTCCATCACTTTATATAAAAGCTATTTCCGAAGAAAGTTCGGCGCAAGAACAATCAATGTTGTGGACATTGAGTGGTCTTGTTGAATTTTTTATGACGATCAACTTACCGTCGAGCCGTGTTATATAGCATCAATGGAGCATTTCCGCTTTTTGTGAAACTCCAGCGATTTGGGATGTAGACCTTCAAGGCCAACCAATTCTTGTCTAACAGGTTAGCGGCAGGGAGCTCACAATGACTTCCCATTTTTCGTGAATGATTCGTCATAGTATTCTGGGAAACAGCTCCAATTGAAAAACAGTCGTGCATCGTAGAAACAGTTGCTATGAGCAGTTCATCCTGCAATCCTGTTATATGCGTCTTTTGAAAGAACTGGTAACTACTCGGTGTCAGAAATGCAGTTAAGCATTCTTGTACTCTCTCAAAATAACCGGCACAGAGGATGGCGGTAAAGCACCCAATTCCGTGACGACCTTGTTGATGTACTTCGGCGGAGTCAAGTCGTACATGATATTCAAGATGTTGAGCAGCGGGATGGTCTTCCAGCTACTCAAAGGGGCCAATTTACACTCCTCTGCGGCAGGATCTTTCTTCTCGTTGCCCCCTTGTTTCCTTGCGGGCGCGGAATTATTTTTCAGCTCTTCTTGCAGTTTGATGAACTGCTCTAGAGCCATCGACTTTCTCTTGGGTGGATGCTTCGAGTCAATGTTTGTGAGAAGGTCATCTGGGTCAGCCAATTCGTTTGTGGTCACAGAGTCTAGCTGCACACGGTCGGAAAACTTGATTGATTCGCAGCACGTCAACACCGAGATGTTTCTGCGATTGCACATCATCGCTATCATGGCTGTGCCCACGCGGGAGTATAGGTAACCATTGGAAAGCATTGCATGTGCACCCAAGAAAGCGAGGTCCACGTCTTCCAAGACAGTCGACGACAACAGACCGATCAACACATATGTGATTTTGAGCTTTTCTTCTGTAATAGACGGACTTGGAGCAGCACGCCGAATCAGTGGTGCAGGAGAGTCCATGTCATCTTCATCGCCCTCGACTTCTGAGGCTGGAGACTTGATGGTTGTGTCCACAAGCTCTTGCAAGAGCTTCTTGCCCTCAAACAACGGATGCAGATCCACAATGACTAGGTTGAAAGACTTGCCTTCTTCAACAACACAATGTTGAAATAGCTGGAGTAAAACCTCGGAATGGCCAAAGGTTAATACGGTACAACCATCGGTAATATGGTGCGAGGAGTTCTCAATGATGAGGTGGTCAGAAAGCTCGATCCTTTCACGAATGAAGTCATCGATTCTTTGCATCAAAGTCTCCTTTGCTTCCTGCTCAGGAGTGTCGATAGAGATGAGAGAAATTTCCTGTTTCAACCACCGAATACCGTTTCCCATCGACAATGATAATGGCCGAGCACTCTTTAAGTACTCAATCTGATGCGAAAGGTGGCCCGTCAAATGCCGCGTCAAGGTAGTGTTTTCTGGGGTTTTGTAGTCACGGATTACCGCCTTAAACACCTTCAACATCTCCCTTAAACGCGCAGTAGAGCCAACAATCTTGTGGCTTGCAACGTTTAAACTCAAGGTCAAGATCGCCGGGTGCACAATATGTGATACCGTGGGTGACGAGGCGTTTCGCTGCTCACGAGTCTCCAAGTGGCTAAAAAGCGCAGGGATCTTCTTGGCATCGTCCTTGTAAACGGCCTGTGACAATTGCTTCTTCAAGTTTGTGTTTGTAGCCAGCAGTTTTTTCTTCTCGATCTTCAGCTGGGCCAACTGTTCCTGCTGTTCTGGCGAGATCCCCGCTGCTTCTTTCTGAGCTGCTCGCTTGGCGGCCTTCTCCTTTTTCTTCAATTCTTTGAGCTCTTTGTTCGAGAGCTTCCCGGATTCCGAGGCCGGTTCTTCGATCTTGACCTGCTTCTCGGGCTTTTCGGACTTCTCGACTTTTTCTTCACTCATGGCTGGGTTCCTCAGTGACTGATTTAGCTGTTGCGAGGCGTGTTTAAAATTTGTGAGATGAAGCGGACGTGTGCAGCCCAAAGTCTCGGTCGCGACGGTGATTATGTATGTAGCCTCGATGCGTATATGAACCTTCTCTCAGTCAAATTGAATCATCTAATGTTCGGATATCGATCCGCCAGATTGATCCGATTTTGACTCCTTTTTTTATTGCTTGATTTCTCTCGCCTCGGCTGACCCAAAAAGATTTCCTCTCACTAGTGACTCTCGCTCAACTCTCCATATGCTCCTCTCTTCTTTGTTGTGTCATACAACCTCACAATCTTTTCCAAATTTTGATCGTCAACTTGCGAGAACGCAAAGCCTCTTTGCTTTTTCATTCTTTGCACCTGCCTCACCTTGCGAATGGCCTTTTCGAATTGTTCCATTCTCGGCCTGTAGTCTTGAATGTTGTACTTCTGAATTTCTTGCACATAGTGGTAACTCTCCGGGCTGTGGACTCTCTTATAGAATTTCCATGCAAAGTCTCTGATAAGACACAAAACAGCAACTCCGAAGACCGCAGCCCAAAACACTGGGCTCGGATAAGTGTGCGCCAAAATCCCGCGATATTCCAATGACACGTTGATTAGCGGAGCGATGGTGGAATAGGCGGGAAGCCAGACCAACCACAAAAGAAATGATCCTGGAATCGCGAGCACGGTGAACTTGGTCCACATCGTGACGGTGAGCGCTGCCTTTCCCAATGCTGTAAGTGTGCATGTGGTGTAGATCATGGTACCCCATGCCCAATTATCAGCAATAACTCCATGTGGAAGGTAGTTCGAGTATCTATTGATCAACATCATGCAAATAAAAATGACAGCAGAATGGAAGAACCCGTTGATAATCCAGCCCCAGAAGATAGTCACGTTGAAAAACTTCCGCTGCAAGCCGAGCTGGTACAATTGAGGATATCTGTCTAGGAGACGAGCACTCACAAACTGGTCAAAAACACCCATGATGAAGGGCGGAAACACCGTGAAAAGCACATTGTAGAAAGTCAAGGTCCACGACTCGATAAGCGACTGTCCAGAATAGGCGTTGCTGAAAACAAACCAGAATTGAGTCATGTATAAGCAAACGTTCTTGTAAAACGAGTACAAGATGGCGTTGGATATACGTTGGTAGGACCAGGAGCCGTGCACCAACAAAAGCTTCTTCAAATACTTGAACTGACCGATGGAGACATCCGCACTTCTTGCAGCTTGCATTCCTTCCATACCACTGATTCCCACGCCTACATGTGCAGCTTGGATCATGGACACGTCATTTGCACCATCACCAATCGCCAAAAGCAAAGACTTTTCTCGTTTTCTCTTGACCATTTTCACGACAAGCGCCTTTTGTAGAGGAGACACTCTGCAGCAAATCACGGCCCGGACGCGTGTAGCGAGATCGATGAACAAGTCTTCTAACTCCGGTTCCAAAGCAAATCCTAACGAATGACCGTCGATGATTAAAGCAAGCGAAGAGTCCAATACTGAGTCCACAACATCGCTACGATGTTCATATATTGCTTCCAACTTTTCTTCCAAATTTCTTCTGGTGTCCGCCTTCGTCTCTTCGTTGATGATTAGAAGATTCATGTCCTCGGCGAGGAGTTTACAAGACATTCCGATATTGATCGCTGTTTCTTGCCTGTCACCAGTCAAAACCCAGACTTTGATCCCGGCATTCTGCAAAGTGTGAATAGTTTCAGGCACGCCGTCCTGAAGCTTGTCTTCGATGGCCGTGGCTCCCAAGAGAAACAAACCGGTTTCTATAAGCTCAGCTGCAGCATCAAGCTTGTCGCTTCTGTCTTCTAAGGATGTGGAGGCCTCGTAGTATGTTTGAGCCCACAGTGCGTACTCTTCCTCCGAAACAATCTTGGAGGCAATACATAAAGTCCTTAGTCCCTCGGAGGCAAATTCCTCTAAATGTCTGATTGTTCCTTCGACGAAAGGCTGTGGCTCTGAGTTGGAGAGACGCTCAAGAATCACAGTATCGGCACCTTTACAAAACAAGCGGATTACTCCATCTGGGCATCTGAAAATGGCAGACATTCTTTTTCTCGTCGAATTGAACTCACAGATATTCAACAACTCGTAGTTGGAGGTCACCCCCGTGGAGTTTGTTTCAATGGTCACGCCCTTTGGTCTACGAATTGTAAACTTGAATCCCATATCCGCGGCTCCTTGCACCAAGGCACCCTCGTCAGGGGAGGCGGCTTGATACTTGATGTTCCCCGTTGCCTCATTTACCTCCGGAATCACAGTGTGGCACGTACTCAATAACGTGAAGAACTCGCTGATGACTGCAGATTGCTGCAGAGATAAGTCACGTAAATGGCTCTGTAAGTCGTCGAAGTTGTAGAAGCCCATTTCGACGCCGTCCACCAATTGAGCCTGGCCGTCCTCGGGGATCTCTTCAGCGTAGCATTTTCCTCCAATTGTACAACACTTGAACTCCATGACGTTCCGTGTGAGCGTGCCTGTCTTGTCGGAGAAAATGTAATCAATTTGGCCGAGCTCCTCAACCAAAGAGGATGTCCTGACCCCCGTAGGAGTGTCTGATTCTGCATGATACATGTCCAAGTCGCTGCCGATCATGTAGGCCTGGTAGTACTTGATTATTTCCACGGTGACGAACAAGGATATTGGCACCAAATTCGAGAACAAAATCCAGAAGGTTAAAAGATCACGGAAAAAGAGCTTGGCCATGTTTGTGCCCTCCAAGTACAAGTAAGACATGTCGCTCGCGTCTACTTTTGTCTTGACGACGTTTCCAACACTAGACACGAGCGAGAGCAAGATCAAGATCCCGAAAAGCGCTAGCGTCTGCAAGTTGATGATCCGTTCCACGTCCGTACGCTTGATGGGTGCCGCTGTGGCGTTACGCATCAATTTTGTCTCGTGCCCTGTAAAGACCACCACACCTTGAATCCACTGGGTATTTCTGAGGGTGGCTCCACGTAACAAAAGCTGTTGAGGCGAAAAGGGGATTTTTCCCGAGCCACGGAAGTGTTGGAGTGTACCTTCATAGGTATACAAAGAGGAGTTTGGTTGCTCAGACAAAATCTCACAGCGGGCCATGTCTGTCACTAAAGACTGGGGGCTCACGAGCGTTGCAGTCTCCGACAGCGCCTGTTTGATTTTGAGATTAGTCTCGCCATCTAAATTTGCCGTTTCGATATAGCACAAACCCTCTGGCTCGGAGGAGCTGAGAAGAAGCAAGTCAGCAGGAAAAGACTCCTCGTTGTTTACACGCACAATATCACCAATGTGAACCGAAACCCATTTTTTCGTGTGGAAAGTGCCTGTTTCTGCATCTAAGACCTGTACTTTCGTGTTGTTGAGTTCCTTATCGGCGTTGGCACGCTTGATGTCCTCCAGGACCTCTTTTATGGCGGAAACTAGCAATACTATAAGCAACGTACCGATAGTGGTGTACCTGTTGGTGGGAGACACGTGGGGAACCTGTTGGATAATCGAGGTGAAAAGGAAAAACAAGTTGGCGTATTTGCTGAACTGCTCGAAGATGAACTTGGGCAAAAACGTCGCGAAGTTGTACTTTGTCGTGGAAATGTGGTTTCCGTAGTACCCGAATTTGGCGTTGGCGGTGTGGTTCAAGACGTAGATCTGGCGAGGACCTAATGCTGAGGTAGATACGTCGGGTTGTTTCAGAAACGGATGCCTGATTTTGGCAAAAATCCGCCTGATGTCGAAGTCCGAAGCGCCCTGACGGTCTGTGAGCCGGTCGGAAAGGTCCGGTTCCATTCCCATGTAAGATCCACCCTCATTTGATGCCATGTTCAGTTTGAGGCTGGCAAAAAGGCCCTTTTTCTGGGCGTTTTGCGGCTGGTTTTCTGTTCCGAGCATGTGCCGGGCACTCGGGCCCAGGCTGTAGTAATTAGGGTATTCTGTGTCATTGTAGAAGCGGGAGTTTTCCTCCTCATCCGAGGTTTCTAGGAAGTCGTCAAAAGGGTTCGCCTGGGGTGCGTCCCTTGCACCATTTCTGCCCCAAGATTCGCCATATACACCCTCAGAGGTTCTATTGTGGCCTTGGCCAGCCCGCAGTGTCGACGTAGCATCTGAATTCTGGCTTGGGTACAGGTTCAAACCCAAGTCTATGAGGTTGTTTCGATCCGCAAATGGGTCTGCTGCGTTGTAAGACATTTCGGAGAATAGTTGAAATTGAAATTCTTCTTAGTATGCTGACAGGCACTTTTAGCGGGCGATTCTTTTTGAATCCAATTTTTCAGGGATTCTGGTTGTATTTGCCTCTCCTAAATGCGCTAGAAATTGTCAGAATTGGGCTATGTTTGGCTTTCTCGTTCCAAGCTGGGCCTCACAGCGTGACGTGCACATTGACATGGGGCCAAAAGCCGGAGCAGATCAAAAAAAAATCATAGAAGAAAGCGAAAAAAAGCGCGAGCCCACTAGGCCTTGGCCCTGACCCTCTTTTGTTCTCGTTTCCTGGGTTCAAAGTGGGCCCCGCGCGGCGCGGGCAAGGACTCAGCTGGCGCCCCAAATGCGAGACTTGGCCCTGAAGCTTGGGCCTGAAGCTTGGAAAGACAAAGAACCCTGGAAAGACATAGAGAAAGACGCAACTCGGTCTACAATGCCGATATATTTTTTTGTGTCAGGTGGGGTGGGTAGATATTTTTGAGCTGCTTATGAGCTAAGCTTCTCTCTGTATCGTTTATTTCGGCATGCTTGGAATTTCTTAGCTCTCTATGTCAAGACACCTCTGGGTTCATTGAAATTAGGGCCGGCTCCAGCAAAGGCGAGCATCTACCGGCTTTCGAAGAAGTAAGTGTTTGAATTGGCTTACTTCAAAACAAACACAAAATAACAAAGAAAAGAACAATGTGGAATGATAGTCAGCCATCTTATGCTGCTGCTCGCTTCTTATCAATAAGTGAAACCAAAAACTATAAGGCCTGGGCTGATCAGGACTCAGATATCTTGCTACATAAGGATCTTAATTTTTTTTCTATACAGAACCTTCCGTGTGGCGTGAGCATGGTAAATTAGGACACCACTGTTTCACTCGAAAGGTCTGATGACAGTATATACGAGCTCTAGTCTTTCGGGGACCCCAGAAAACACCGTGATGGTTTTTTTTTTCGAAGTTTGGCATTCTTGAACAAATTTTTTTTTTCTTTTTTTTGAGTACCGTTTGAGTATGGAGACAGACGACAGTTCATTTAGCCTTCTCCCATACACCTACTCAGTAGGCTGCACTTGCTGAGTCGTCAATGTGCGAGTGACGACAGAAAAATTACAAAAGAATTACGAACCGACGTCCTAAGAGTATTATTATCAATATGACGATAGCGAAGTTGAAACCTGATGATACCGTTTGCTTCATCCGTTTTCATGATTCCATCGCGTTTTTTTCGGTTTTGAATCGCTTCTTTTTTCGATATTCTATTGTTTTTCTCTAGTTATTCTTTATTGTTATTCTATCGCTATTCTATTGTTATTCTACTGTTTCATACCATGAGGTCGCCATCGAACATCACCATCTTGTGTTGAGATTTGTATTTGTGCATTAAATTCACTTATTTCCCTTAGCAAGAAGGAGCCTTTCACTAAATAAGAGATCCTTTAATGCCCCCTGATAAGATTTGTCAGTTAAAGTTCGTTCAAGTAGGTTTTGTGAGTTACAAGGAGAATCCAGCACTCTCGGTAGGAGTAGAATTAGCCCTTGATGCGGGCTTGTTTTGAAGCTTTCGGTCATTTCAATTAGGCTTCAATCCCGGGCCAAAAATCGTATGGTGTTTTTTAAAACAATCTCATCAAAAAAAAAGTCGCTGTTTCTTTGTCTTTCACCTCGTCATTTCGTTTCTTTTTTCTTTGTTGACGAATAATGAGACAAAACGGAATCCTGCAAAACTGGCCCTGCCATTCTTATGTTCACATTATTTCGCAGCTTCTTTAAACAATGATCAATGTGTTTGTGAGAAGCCAGCAGCTCGCCAATAAAAAAAAAAAAATAGTGAAAAAAAAAAGCCAATTCCCGGGATATTACCCGCTAGTCCTCATTTCAAATCTCTCATTTTGTATGTTTATAGTGGAAGGCATAGTGGCTCAAAACAGGCTATCTTGTACTTTTCAACTTGCCTCGAGCTCTGCATCAGCAAGCTCTCCAGCCGCGCTGAGAAACAAGTCTGTAACTTAACTGAAATTCCATTTGTCTCGTTCATTTTTTTTCGATGCTTTTTTTTTGGTTTTCTTTCTGAATCTTGAGTTTCATAAAAAACAGAAAACAACACGAAATATCGTTCGTACAGTTGCTTGGGAAAAAGTGTTGGTCTTTTCACCACCACCTACCTTTCCCATCTCAGGGTCTTTCTCTTTTTTTATGAGTTAAATGAGTCATCCGTCGCTCAGCACTTAATATTCAGTGCATCTCTTTGAAATAAGTAGGCAGTATTCTCCGTGGCAAAAGCTTCTGAAACATTTATTTCTTACTCTTTACTTCTTATTCTATGTTTGTTCATCCCTCTTTTCCGTTTAATGTTAAGGGCCTTCATATAAAAATCCGTCTGAACCAGCCTTAGTGAAATTTCTAAAGAAGTGAGTCGGTGCCCAGTTTTTCAGTGCGCGAACCGAAGATCATATTCCCGTGGGCCTAATCTAAGCACTATCAAATCTACTTTTTGCTATACTGAAGTAAGGTTTAGTCCGCACAAGAATTCTCTGCGCCCATTTTCCATACATCTTTAGCCTCTCTCTTCTTTTATCATCTACTAAGAATGGCGGAGCAAATTGCGAGAGACGCGAGCGGCGCGTTTGGAGTGCTTAAGACTCTTTCTAATGAGCAAAGGTCGCAGGCTCTACATGAGATCCATAATGCTTTGGCAAAGGCAAAGGAGACTATCCTCGAAGCCAACCAAAAGGATTTGGCCGAAGCAGAACAAAACCAGCTATCCTCTGCGCTCATCAAGCGGCTCGATCTCGAGAAAAACGGCAAGTACGAGGCAATGTTGCAAGGCATTCTTGATGTGGCTAGTTTACCAGATCCAGTAGGCAAAACAACCTTGGCGAAAAAACTCGATGACGGCTTGAACTTGTACAGAGTGCTGGCGCCCTTGGGCGTGCTTCTCATCATCTTTGAGAGCCGGCCCGAGGTCATTGCCAACATCTCTGCACTTGCGATAAAGTCAGGAAACTGTGCCATTTTGAAGGGAGGCAAGGAGTCGTACCAGACGTTCAAGGCGATTTCTGACGTGGTCAATGCCACTTTGAAACAACACACAGAGGTCCCACAGTCGGCGGTCCAGTTGATCCAGTCACGTGGCGAGGTCTCGGACCTCTTGGCCCAGGACAAGTACATCGACTTGGTCATTCCTCGTGGCAGCAACGCGTTGGTGCGCAACATCAAGGAAAACACCAAGATTCCTGTTTTGGGCCACGCCGACGGAATCTGCTCAATCTTTGTCGACAAAACTGCGGACTTGGACAAGGCTTGCCGTATTGCCGTGGACTCGAAGACCAACTACCCGGCCGGATGTAATGCCGTCGAGCAGTTGCTTATTCACGAAGAAATCGTCCAGGACTCTCAGAAACTCAACAAGCTATTGGCCAGCCTCACTGCTGCCGAGGTCACTTTACATGTGGTTCCCGAAATCAAGGCCAAATTGGACGCACTGGTTGATTTGAAACTCGTGGTGGATGCCGAGGAATCTGCTTTTGACACTGAATACCTCTCCTTCGACATTGCCGTGAAGCCTGTGGCAGACGCGGCGGAAGCTGTAGCACATATCAACGAGCATTCTTCCAAGCACACAGACTGCATTATCACCGAGGATAAGGCCACTGCAGATGCGTTCTTGAAAGGCGTGGACTCTGCGGGCGTGTACTGGAACTGCTCTACGCGTTTTGCCGACGGGTTTCGGTACGGATTCGGTACGGAGGTTGGCATCAGTACGAACAAGATCCATGCCAGAGGTCCGGTGGGGCTTGAGGGCTTGATGAGTTACCAGTATCAGCTCAAGGGAGACGGCCACATTGCCCTGGATTACGTGGGTGCTGGTGGCTCAAAGGTGTTTGTGCACGAGGACCTTCCATTCTAAATGCGGTCTTTTCTTGACACGGGGATTGTGGAAAGGGGGGAAAGCGAGTGGTGACACTATTCAAGAGGATTGGCCGGCGACCGTGTATTGATATAACCTCATAGGAATATGAGTTATCTTGCTTTTTGATTAGCTGAAGAGAGTAGACAAAAGTTAATATACAAGGGATATTCAATTCGGGGCTTGTTTAACCACATGATGTAGGCTACCAGGTTTTTATACTTCACTCATTGTATTATGGATTGCACCATCCAGAAACGTTTTCTTTTCCTATAGCGTGATTTTGACCCTCTGGACTCTCGCGACTCGAGAATCTGACACTCGCGTGGTCAAAAGTCTCTTGTTTTCCCAGAGATGAATGTTTTCAACTCTACCGAACTTATAAATTGGCTTGAGATCGCCGACTCTTGAGATTTGAATGAAGTTTTGCGTTTTGCATCTTGGTTCATTCATTGACCTTTTCATGAACAGCTCGAAGGTGCTCTTGACTGAATATTTACCAAGACAGCAAGTTTATTGGAGAAGGTTTGAGCATCACTTTAGATTTATATAGAATGAGATGGCGACTCTATTGATGAGAGCAGACAGCTATAAGAGACAAGTGATAGGGCCTTTCGAAACTGAAAATCGACTTTCGGAAGTATAATCTCCATCTTGTCGAAGTGTAGTTTTTCCCTCAGAATCGTATGGATCAAATTGTTTCATTCTCATGCACTGTATGATACAAATAAAGATGCTCACTGAAACTATCGCTCTACCATCACCCATGCTCAAACTCGTTTCGTTGCAGCCGCCAACTGCTTTGTCGAATATCTCTAGACTTATATATGCACATGATTAAGGCGTGCTTCAGGCAATGAACTCTTTGAATTCATCATAGTCCTTTGGAGGAAACTCAGGGTATGGCTCTATGATTTTATCCAATGCGCCTTCTGGCAACTCCAACTTGCTCCACTGCTCCAAGGAATAGAAATCCGTGAGTTGCTTGATCCATTGCATGCGAGCATCTATGGAAGCAAGGTCAGTGTCCGGCACTTTTTTCGCCCGAAGTCTGGCACGGATGGCGCCCAAATTGTCTACAGCGTCGTTGAGTCGGAGATTGGAAAATTTCTTCAGAATGTCGTCCTTGATCATTTTCAGAAGCCTGGGGGACTTGCCGTTTGTGCTGATCATGATCTGCAATGCGTCCTGGTTGAACATCAGCCCGAAGTAGAAATCGCACATGGGCGGCTTATCTGCGATATTCACCGGAATCCGCAAGTACTTACACTGGTAGTAGATCTCAGTGGACAACACGGGGTCGTCTATGCAGCAGCACACACATGCAAAATGTTCGTTCTTGATGAGATTTTCAAGTGTTGCGAAGTGCGCTTCGTCTATATCTTTATACGAGTCGACCGAGAAGGCTGGCTGACTTTCATACATAGTCAAGTCCAGGGCCTCGTACTCACGCTCTATAAGTTTATAGAGCTTGCCGTCTTTGTGTCTTTCGAGTAAATCCGGGTGAGTTTTATCACCTGTCACTACCGTGATTTTTGCATTTGCCCTGATCATGTGGTCGACCCTACTGAGCCCCACGTCCCCTCCGCCAATGACAAGACAGTGCTTGTCTTTGACCTGCCAGGCCAAAAGTAGTGATCCGGGTGTTTTCTCCTCGGTTGCCATTTTGCTTGGGACGTTAGAGCAGAAATATAATAGGGCTTG
This sequence comes from Metschnikowia noctiluminum, assembly GCA_030578735.1. Taxonomy (NCBI): domain Eukaryota; kingdom Fungi; phylum Ascomycota; class Pichiomycetes; order Serinales; family Metschnikowiaceae; genus Metschnikowia; species Metschnikowia noctiluminum. The sequence goes on along the minus strand of JAKTYO010000028.1, from coordinate 53,869 downwards.
AATGAATAAGAAACATCTGCCTTTGGGTGCGCGGCTGGTGCTGGAATCCGGGGACGCGCGGTCACGTGATGTGAGCACATCAGCCGGCGATTGCCCATTTTTTTTTTTTTTTTTTTTTTTTAAAGAATGATGAGAGCAAATGGTTTTCGTTGAGGAATTTGGCCGTTCGACATATGATTTCGTGGGTTTTCATTGTTCTCTTTGTACGCCGCAAGCCGAACCCTGAACTCAAGAATTTTGGGTACATATATAATATCTGACTGCTGGAAAATCCATTTTTAAAGCACGCCCAGTTAAGTGAATAATGAAAATGTGTCAGGTGGGCTGGGGAGCTCGGCCCCCAATAATTTATGAATTGGTTGGCTGCGAAATCGACAGTATATTCAGTATTGCATATTGTTTCTTTGAAAAAAAAAAAGATAACGAATTCGAAGGTGAGTTTTGAAATCTTCACGTCAAAATGATATCAAGCTTTCAAACCGATGCAAATGCTGGGCCTGGAATTGTGCAAGCTTTTGAATCAAAAGAAGCTGCAATAAATGATCAACTCGAATGCGTCTCTGATTCTGTCTTGCGGCCAACTAAAGGTGCGCGCCAAATAAAAAATAGAAGGCACTTAACGCACAATGCAAGAATGATCAATAATTGGCTGATAACAAAATGCCTAGGGATTTTTCTTTCACTTCTCTTTTCGTCTTTCACTTTGTCGAATTGATCGTTTTGTCTCACCGGCAGATTTCAGAAATTTTGTCAAGATTGGTATTAGCTAAGTGCTGAAGGCCAAAAGACTGCCCACACCGCGGACCCGCTTCAGAGTCAATGGGGGGAGACGTTCTTTACGTGTAAGAATTATGGAGTGCTTCTTTTTTTCAATTATTATCGTTTTGCTCTTGTTCTCATGGGCATCATTTTCCTTTATGTCACTTCTAGACCGAGTCTTATGAATGAAGCAGAGACTGGGATTGCGAGCCACAGAATGTTAAATTATATAGCGACTCAATGTAAATCGATTCTGCCAGTTGCGCTCATTCAATCTAAAGTCATTTTGAATTTTCAACATTTTGAATTTGCGAGTTTGGCGACTCAAGTCTCAAACTTCATTATTGAACCAAGCTTTGAGTGCTTTTCGAATAATGCAAACCAACACAGTTTCATAAGATGTTTGGGGTCACTTGACTCAGACAGATGAGTGGTAAAAAGAGATCAAAAGGAAAAAAAAAAAAAACGAGCTAAAGGCATCGGAATACATTTCTTTCCCGGCGAAAATGAGAAGACTTGATTCAAGTTTACTATTCAACCTCACGTAATTTCGATCGGCCCATATGAATCTTTCACGTTGCCATGTCTCTTGTTGTCATGTCTCTTGTTGTCATGTCTCTTGTTGTCATGTCTCTTGTTGTCATGTCCTTCCTTGACGCCGACTCTTGACCTCATTTTACCGACTCGACTACCCGCTTCGACGATCTGCTTGAAATATGATAATGTGCGAATTAGACTCAACATTGAGTTGATTTTACAACTTTTATCCACGCCATACGCTTCGAGAAGTGCAACTGCCTCGTTAATCCTCAGCTTAGTCTGTTGCATCACCACTTTGAATAGTTTCATCGTGCAACTTAGCTTTTTATAATGGACACACATTCTGGGCAGACTTGCCCTTCATTTTGTGCCATAATTCTCAAAAAGATACGGTAACAGGCTTATAGAAATGTCTCACTGCATCCGGGATTGTTTCAGATGTTGTCAAGTTGACCCAGGTGTGCTGAAACGGAGATCTTCGATCGTTTTTGGCGCTTTTGTGGGCATGATGAGTTTTGATCAGGCAGTTCATCGGTACTTCCTCTGTAACTCGGCTCTGGTGTGAGAGCAGTTTCCTTTGATCTTACTTTGCTCAAATGAAAAGCCTTGAATCTTCGTGAGGAAATTAAATCTTTCATCCAAATCGACATCCCTTCTATGTTACCCACTGTCTTATTAACCATCCTTTCTAGGTCGTCCGCCCGCTTATTGACCATATAAAAGCCCTGCTTTGTCAAAGACATGTGCGCGTTGAGATTCTGATTCATGGACAAGCCCAGAAGCTTTCGTTCGCGTATCGTCACTAGCATTTCCAGAGCTGTTCCTATCGTGGACCTCATCAGCATATTGTTCTGATAGAGCACGTCATTTCCCGATTTGAGTTCGCCAACTAGACTCGCGCTGGCTTCTCCTTCTCTTGGGATATTGCTAAATGTTGTTCAAGCTTTTATAATTTCCTTCAACCGCTCAATTGAAGAAATTCAGTCGTGCTTATTATTGGATGCTGGGCGTAAACACTTTCCGGGACAAGCTAGAGCAACAAAGCCAAATTTTGCAAAATGATTGGCTTTTTTCGAGAGTCTCTGAGCAGTGCCATCCTGAGCAAGCTTGCTTAATCCTTCGTGACCGGCTCTTTTTTTTTCATTTTCTCGAATGCCTCCTCAAGCCATGGGAAGATCTACTACTTCTGGAGCGATTCGGGTACCGGTATGCCCCGAGGAATGAAATAGGGCTTCCAGTCCCTGAATCCGGCAGAATAATGAATGAAACTGTTTGCGTTTAAGGACATATACGGTACTTGCAGAACTTTTAGTTTCCGTGCACCGGCACGACAGCATTGAGCATCAATGACACCAAATGCATCTGCTTTTGCCGAGTTGAGCTTTTTTCTGGTCTGTAAAGGGATCCCAAAATTAGAGCCGCCGACACTCTTGACCCACTTCTCGGACAATGTTTGTTGCGAGTCGGAGACAGACTTGTGCTCATTCAAATACTGGGTAGAGGTGGATATAATGACTTTGGAACCATACCTGCTTTCCTTGTCCAAAAAACCGAGTGCACTGTCGTTCGCATGATAGTTTGGTGCTTGCTTATTCCCAAAGTCGAAACTGAACCAAAGCGAAAACGCAAACGCAAACGCAAACGCAGACACCAGGCGCATTTCGACGTCTTTGCTCCAACATGCTCCCAAGAGTTTTGGCTCAAATTTTATCGCTTTTGACTTTCCTATGGTGAACTGGAAGCCTAGAATGGGAACAGTTCCATGCAGAGTCTCCCCCTCGCTGTACACGGAGTCTGACAAGTCGAAGGAACTGTTTTGTCCGTTTAATAATAAAAGATGGCTGAACAAGAAAGATAACTGAGCAGCAATGGCACGAAGGCGTTCAGGAGTGAAATCGCTTCCAGTCATCCAACATCTGTTTGTCTTCCGCCTTTGTCTGTTATTCTGGGAACATATTGGCTTGGTTTTACAGGGTATCCCACCCACAATCGAATCTTGCACCTTAGGCTGTTTAATCCGGTAATATTGGGTCAATAAGCCTATTTTCGGTATGTTCCTCCTGGTGAGTTCTATTTTTTTAGATCTTGAAATGGCTTCGGGCAAATTTCCGATGGTAATCAAACCGAGTAAAGTGTGTAAATAAGTCAAGGCTTGCATGAACTTTGGTATACGAAGAAACAGAGCCGTGTTGCTTTCGGCGATAGCTTCTTCTGTTTCTTCAAACAGCTGTTTTACACATGAAAATATGCGAGTTTGATCGACTCTGAACTCTTCCACGGTAAGGTCGATATAGTTGGCAATATGGAGAATAAACTGTGTGATGGGAGTCTCGTTGGCCGAAAGCGAGAAGTTCACAACCGGCAGATTTGTGATTCTATAAGAAATACATGGCTCGTCGTTAGCGACCGTATTGATATATTGAAATGACTGTTTCTCTCTGTCACCCAATAAGCTTTTTCCTTTTCAGCATATCATCTGTTTTAGATACGGCGAACTGTCTGAGGATGACCTTAGGATAGCTACGTTTTTCAATGTACTCGGCAATTTTGGGATCAACGCCCAGCCCCTCGGTTTGTTTGACCACGGACATTGAAGCATATTGTTTATAAGGGAGCCTCTTTTAAATGATTCTCTCTTGAACAGACCCATCTTGAACCGACCCTTCTTGAACGGACCCTTCTTGAACAGACCCTTCTTGAACTTTATTACCATCGCTCTCTTTGTCAAAATGTTCGTTTTTGGCTCCCGAAAGCGTTGCGCCCTGCTCGATAAATTGTGCTGTTCGCAGATCGTATCCGCTCAAAAGTCCATCGTTCCCAACAACTTCTTCTTCTAGACAAGCTTTCGAGAGCTTATCCAAAAGTGAATCTCGACCTTTCACCCCCAGGGTTTACCTTTGCCATGGGGACACGAATGTTGTTGTTGAAAGGAGAAGAATCAGAGAGAATAAGAGAAAAATGCCCCGTTTCCAAGCGCGGAGCTGCCTCTTGGAACATGAAGAACCCACCGAGCTCACCGAACTCACACTCACGCACTTTCGTTCGCCTCTTCGAAAATTCGTACCACGGTTCCAAGGTTTTGGTTCTTCCCGTCTTGGTAAGTTATGTAGTGCAGTGTATTGGCGAGTGGTGAAGTCCATATAATTCGCGCCAGAATCCGATTATGAATAAATTGGCTTCTTATCCTTCGCTATCTTATTCGTCATTACCAAAATCTTCCTGTTCACATAAATAACTGAGAAGTGGCTAGTACAAGTTGTATATATTGACCTCAATTCTCCGGCAAATGGACTTGTGGATTAGCAGGCTGCCCAACACGTGATTGGAATGATTCGGTGGCCGTTTTCAAATGAAATTCCTCACTAGGGTCAACTTTGTTTTACAAGAAGACAAAGTGGAGGCAACTGGGTTTGTGAAAAGGACTTGTTTGACGACAAGAGCACAAAAAATGACGCCTCAAAGTTGTTTTTAAGTTCGTCTGTCACAAGCGAGCATGCAACTCTAGTTGACTCGCACGATGGCAAAAGCAGTAACTGCTTCGACGGCACTTCAAGTAGCAGTAACAAAAACAATAGACTCGTGATATTTTAAAACAAAATAGACCCGTGATACTTTTCAACCGTCAAATCTTGCTGCAAACCTTTTGAGTCTGAACTCATACCTACACTTTCATCCTTGCAGATCGAGGCAAACTTGTGCTCTCGCTTCAGCTAAGGGAAGCCACTCTCTTTCGCCCCTTTCTAATTAACGTGACACTTCTTCAAAGTTAAAATAAAAATTACTAAACTCAAGGATGTTATAAAGGGAGACTGACCTAATCTGAGTATCGGAACAGCTTTCAAGTTCACCAAAGGAATCATAATACATTTTTGGGATGTTTCGTCAATTAAAGTAGACAAAAACACTGAATTGTTCATCTTTGAAACGATGAAATATTCTGTTTATCACAGCGATATTTGGTTGAACCTTGCAATTCGATAAAGATAATCGCGACACTGATGTTTCGAATCATTCCCGTCCATGGCCATTAGAAATCCACGCGATCAGGGCCGATTCCCGTGTCATTTTCGGGTCCTTCAATTTGCAACAACTATGTCGGGAAAATCAGAGCGGTTAAGAGAAGGAGAACCAAAGAATGTTAAATATACGAGAAAAGAAGAATAGGAGTAATGTAATGGAAGAAAAAGAGAATGGGAGAAATAGAGAATGGGAGAAATAGAGAATAGGAAAATTAAAGAAAAGGAGAAATGAAGAATAGGAGAATTAAAGAAAAGGAGAAATAGAGAATAGGAGAAATAGAGAATAGGAGAATTAAAGAAAACGAGAAATAGAGAATAGGGGAAATAGAGAATGGGAGAAATAGAGAAAACGAGAAATAGAGAAAAGGAGAATCAAAGAAAAGGAGAGTTAAAGGAAAGGAGAAATAAAGAACAGGAGAAATAAAGAACAGGAGAAATAAAGAACAGGAGAAATAAAGAACAGGAGAATTAAAGAACAGGAGAAATAAGGGAAGTGAAATAGGGTGCTAGTATGACTCAAGCTGTTCTCTTCCACCAAAACATTAGTCGTGTTCAGCATGTATGCAATCTTTCCATTGCCTTCTCATCATGATTCTTCGTCTTTGTATTCCGGCTCTAAGCGGGCAGCCCATGACAAGCAGCACGACAAGCTTAGTACATTGCATGGGAGCGAGTAGTAAGCATATGAATTGGGGCCGGGCATTTTCGGGCCGAGACTACAGAATTTGGAACCGCGAACAGCCTAGGCAATACCTTAATTTCCCACAACAAACATACGGTCTACATATGTGTCGGGATTGATATCGTGAAACATCTAACAAAACTCATCAACAAATGACCGAGATTCAAAGCTAGTCAGCCATTGATGGAGCGTGATTGAAAAAAATAAAATAAAATAAAGAAAAAAACACTTGTTTCACTGTTTTGCGAGAACGAAGCCAGGTATCAGGACCCCCGTGGCCTGTGTCTGAGGTCACGCTACTGCACCTGGCCAGGCCGCGAGCAGATTTTCCAACAGTCTCAGGCGAGACGAAATCAAGGTTGGCCCCGATATCGACCGAAAGCAAACTTACGAGTAGTGAAGAAGTGCTCCCAGTAGAGGCCAGTATACTAAATTAATAAGTTGAAAGCTGGTCTCATTTATGAAGCCGGTCCTTGTTTACGTGAAAATTCAAAGAAGCAGACTATCTTGGGTGAGTGATATGCTCTATTGTTAGCATGCTGCTGGTGACTTAGTCCGAGCCTTTGAAACCTGTGGTTTCTGATTTCTGATTTAGCCTTTGGCCGGGTCTGCGGCCCCGTGGCGCTCCAACTTCCTGATTTTCCTAGCTCGCGCGGCCTCGCCTTGGCCTGCCTTGGCCTCGCCTCGACCCCAATCTATTTTCTCAGCTACTTGATCCAACGGCCAAGATTTTTATAATGGGTATAAGGAAAAGGCAGATAGTAAACATTGTGCCACCTTCAGTTTATCTTATGGCTATTGTGCTGTGTCCGTTTTTTTTTTACTCTCTCCTTGCTTGTATGTCTCTCTCTGTATATAATATTCGTCTCGTCTAATTTATATCCCATCTCACCTTTTTTCTCGCCTCTCGCCTCTTGCCTCTCGCCTCTCGCCTTTTTCCATCGTTTTTCAACGTTTTTCTTCCGTTTTTTTTATTTTTTTTTTTTTCGCGCTCCACGCCCACCTCCACACTACACCAGAATAGATTGCCCGCGATCGCGCCTCACTGCTCCATATCTCGTGCCTTCAAAGCCCTGGAGACTAGTATAGGGCAACACAAAAGCACCTTCTGGACTTGGAAATTACCTGAAACTCACCCCCTGGCATAGAAACACCCGCTGTGCTTCTCATGCCTGCGTTCAGAAAAGCAGAACGCCGCCCGCTGATGGCCGAGCGCCGGCCAAGCGCGTCTTACATCCCGGCGGTAATCCCGCCTCTCTCGGGACTAGAAAAACCTAACAACCACTGCTTAAAACTCGACCAGTGCGATATTCTCATCCTCGGCACCGGGCTTGCCGAGTCGATCTTGGCGGCTGCGCTTGCTTGGCAAGGTGTGGAGGTCTTGCACATCGACAAAAACAACTACTACGGCGACACCAGCTCCACCCTCACTATCGACCAGTTGAAAAAATGGTGTGTGGAGGTCAACCAGGGCCACGTGGCGCATATTACGGACGCGCAGATCTACGTGCCTGGCGGCAAACTGACCAATAAGTTCACTAGCAAGGACTACGGCGTGGACCTCAGTCCCAAGGTCATGTTTGCCCAGCTGGACTTGTTGGCCTTGCTCGTCCAGCTGAAGGTGTACAAGTACTTGGAGTTCCAGAGCTTGCTGAACTTCCACGTGTTCGAAAACGACAACTTCAAGCTGAAATTGTCCAACACCACGAAGGAGGAGATCTTCACCGACCAGCTGTTGCTGTTGACCACCAAGCGCTCCTTGATGAAGTTCCTCAAGTTCGTGTTGCAGGAAAATGGTGACCCGCAAAAAGCCGCACTTCTTGCAACCAATTCTACCACCCCTATTGAGGAATTCTTGTCCCTGGCCTTCAACTTGAACCTGCCCCAAGTAGACGAGCTTATCTTCTCGATCGGGCTTTGTGGAAAGAAAGGCACACGCACCCCCGAGGCCGTGGCTCGTATCAGGCGGTTCCTCGTATCTTTCGACGTCTATGGGAATTTTCCCGTCATGGTTCTGAAGTATGGTGGGCCAGGCGAGATCTCGCAAGGTTTCTGTAGAAGCGCCGCTGTGGCTGGTGCCACATACAAGCTTGCCACGCGGCTCGTGGACTTCGATCCAGTGGCCAAAGTGGCAAAATTCGATGACGGCTCGTTGGTGAAGATTAACGAGAAAATCGTGGCGCTGCCCACTCAGATCCCCAAATTCTTGCAAACAAGCTACTCGGAGTTGGAGGAGAAATTACAGCAGCACTCGGTCACGCGTCTTATCACGATTGTACGCAAGGACTGCGCGGAGTGGATGTCTGACAACGAGTCGTCAGCCGTTGTGGTGTTCCCTCCCGAGTCTTTGCCAACGCACAACCAGCACAGCGTGCAAGTGATTATTCAAAACGGAGGCTCGGGCGTGTGTCCCGCGGGCGAGTCGATCTGGTATTCGCATACTTGTGAGCCACACGTGGCCAAGGCCAAAGAAGACTTGGAGAGCGCGTTTTCCAAGATGGAGAACGCCATTTTGAGAGAAAGCGCTACCAACCTCGAAAACGTTCTCGACGATAGCGACTTTGTGCTCAGTCATCAGGGCACTCCCATTTTGGTCAACTCCTTTAAGTTGGGCGAGTCTTTGCAGGGCTTTGTGCCTAGAAAGTCCTTAGATATCGTGTGTAAGATTGGCTTCGTGCAGAAGACCTACGTCAACCCAGACCTCTCCAATGTGCTATCGCCATATTCATCGCTGAAACTTAATATCTCCAACTTGGATGTGAGAGACTCCGAGGACATTTTGTTCCTGAACATGCCCTCCTCTGAATTGAGTTACGATGGCGTCATTGGCGAGGTCAAACTGTTATACCAGCGCATAACAGGGACATGTGATGATTTCTTTGACGTTGATTTTGAAGATGATGAAGACGAAGAGTTGCCCCGGCTGGCTGGTGCGGACCACGCAGTTATAGACAGTGAGCTGGCGGTCGAAGACGATGACTACGATCCAGCACACCACGAGCCATTCGGCGCGGATGAAATGGAGCTCTAGGATGGCGACTCATCAGAAGAGCCGCGAGACCTGGCGATAAAAAACCGCCATGTTTCTTATTCAAAACTTTACTTCTCACGAGGCAGGCTCTGGCTTTCTCAGCAACGTGCCGGCTTGATGTTGCATTCTAATTATCTCGAAGCTTTTTTGAAACGCTTCATTGAACAACAATGCCGTATTTATTCTTCAGCTCACAGGTGATGTGACAATCACACGTCACCTTGTGCAAGCTATTCCATATGACAAAACAATTCACTCTTACCAAACTGCCTTCAATTGTCTCATGCAAGAATCAAGTTACCAAAACGGCAAGACGAAACCCTGACTTTCTGACTGCAAGTGATTTCCTCGCCGAAAAGACACGAGACATGATGGAAGAAACACAAAGGCTTGGTTCCGTCACAGTCTAACATCATTATATTCTTTGACAAGGAAGCTCATAATTTTTACTTTCTTTATTTTAGACTGAAGATCCTCCCGTGCAGGCTTTCTAGCAAAGTGTGTATCTGTCGCCGATAAGATCAAGGGCGTTGGTGCCGATAAGTATTACAGCATCTCACAGACTTTTGTTGATGTTCTGAGATATTACGCTTTAATGTTCGAGATTATTATATACACAAAGGGACACAAACATGTTGTTCTTGAGATGATTCTGGCCGGGAAACATAGTCATATCACTGGTATAGGCCTGACGCGTTACATGTTGCCCTTGCTCACTCGACAGGTCTCATGGTTCAAAGGCACCTCACCATCACAAGCGAGTTTCGGTTGACCGATATTGCTTTTTTTTCGACGACACTTGAAAGAGAGAAAAGAGAAAAGAGCAAGATCACTGGAACAGTATTCAACGGTTCAAATTAGCTCAAGTTATATATCAAAGAGCATAGAAATCCAAAAACCAAAGAGCATCGAAAAGTCACACCTGTGGGTGCTTTCTCAAAAGTGGAATTGGGTAGTTAGTTCCCTAGCGCACAACTAAATGAGCCTGTCCTTCACACGTCACAGTTGATCAGGGAACGAAAAAAGAGGGGGAAAAAAGAGTGAGATGTCCAAACAAAGTGAAATGAAACCCCGAATACCCCGAATTCTCCATTTCTTGCATTTGAAATCTTCTTTCGGAATACAGCAAGATAGTCTACATCTGATTCTTGAACGAGGGCACTTCAAATATCCCGGCCTGGCCCAGATCATGCCTCACCTTTAAACACTCACATGTAATAAAACACCAATATACTTAGGGCTCGTGCCCTTAAAAAGTGATCCAGGCCCGCGCCAAATGCTGAGTTTTCCTGCATATAGGCATAACCACTGGTGAAAAAAAACTCTACCGTCAATGCGCGCTAGGTTTCAGTCTTTTTTCTTCACTGAGCAGTTAACTGACGAAGAAGTCCATTAATTTTCACCAACTATTATAACATGTCTGACGTCGAAGAACAACAAATTGTCGAGGAGGTTGCCGTTGAGCAACAAGACGCCTCCATCTCCATCGAGGACGCCTTGAAGGTTGTCTTGAGAACCTCCTTGGTCCACGACGGCCTTGCCAGAGGTTTGAGAGAGGCCTCTAAGGCTTTGTCCAGAAAGGAGGCTCAGCTCTGTGTCCTTTGTGACTCTGTCACCGAGGCCTCGATCGTCAAGTTGGTTGAGGGTTTGTGTAACGAGGGTGACGAGAAGATTCCTTTGATCAAGGTCTCTGACGCCAAGTTGTTGGGTGAGTGGGCCGGTTTGTGCCAGTTGGACAGAGAGGGTAACGCCAGAAAGGTTGTGGGTGCTTCTTGTGTCGTTGTCAAGAACTGGGGTGCCGACTCCGAGGAGAGAAACATCTTGTTGGAGCACTTCTCCCAGCAATAAGCGTGGTGTGGTTCCGGCTGCATCTCGTATAGTAATTTAGTATGATGTAATAAAGTATGAACGTTGCTATGAAGAAAGAAGTTTACTGTAGGGTTTTGGAATGAAGGGTTCGTTGTTTGTCCGAAAAACGTGGGGCCATATGTTGGTAATTAGCCCATAGTGTGAGCCGAAATAGAGTTTCGCGGTGCTGTTTGGTGAGCTATTCGCGAAGTCGAAGTGTCTATTTTTTTTTTTTTGTCTGATTCACAATCTGATTAGAGGACTAAAACTATAACGAAATTATATAAAAAAAATCCAATCAGCTCCCAAGAAACGTACCTTGCTCGGTGGACCTGGAAGGGCCAATAATGTTTTTTGAGGAGACTCGTGTCTGCGCCTCAAAGTGTTAGAGTCCTTGAAATTGAGAAATACATTTCCTACCAAGTTTTCAAATTTCGCAATGAAGTTGATATGGCACCAGGAGTAGTATAATCAATTTTTGTTTCTCCAAATTTTCTGCTCATTGAGATTAGACTTTTAAGCTACCTAAGTAGCCCGAGTCAGTCTCGATGTCGATTGATCATGGGAAATTGCTTTCAAAGCAGCCATAGTAATCTGTTCGATCTTTTCATTTTCCTTTTTTTTCAATTTCATTTTCTTATTTCTAATTCTTCTTGAAAAACGAACATATCAAAAAGGGTCTATGAAAGGGCGAAAGGCATCACAACCTTCCAAATGCTACCATGGGAAAACACAAATTGTATCGCAAGACGCAAGCTCAGCTAAGAAGATGAGAGCACTTCCTGACACTACTGCAAAAGAATGTCACTATCTTCGAATGGAATTGTGTGATTCCTGAGAATGACTGACACAGACTTAGCAAAATGGGTCTGATTTTTATGATCTTTTCTTGTGAGAGCATGTGAACATGCCTTGTCTATCAAGGTGATATGAATGGCTGATTAGTGCAAACTTTTTTTTTTTTTTTAAAGAAACAAAATGCATTACAGGAAGCCGTTTTTAGGCGACCCAGTATCATTCCCTCCCGATTTAGACTAGACTTGCTCTCATTGATCACTTGAAAAGCTAGTTAGCATCATTAACAATACTGTATAGGCTCATAAATTGGTTCTTCTTCTTCTTCAAGCAACAAGGGTCTTGAATTTAAGTTGTGATTTACGAATCTAGAAATTGCGGTATTCACAGAGTCAGAACAGGGGAAAATGATATATCCACTTATGTCCTTTGCAACAATTATTTTAGTCAAGCAGCACCGGTTTTACTCAAAGATAATCCGAAATAGTGTAGGGGCTATCACATGACGCTCTCACCGTCAAGACCGGGGTTCGATTCCCCGTTTTGGAGCTTTTCTTTTGGTAAATTTTTTTCAACATGTCGTAAACTAGGGCAATTTTTTTTTTGCCGTTTGCGATGACTTACAAAGTCGTTATTGGGCCCTGGCACAAGTGCAGGAGCACAGAGGTGTAAACGCGCAACATGTCAACAGGCGTGCGCACGTGACCAGCCGTTGAGGATCCCGCCTTTTGCAGGGCATTAGCGAGAGTGGAATTAAAGAAAGGAAGTTGAAGGTGAGAAGCGCACCGCTTTTTATGAAATCTTCATCAAGAGCTAACTGGTTGGAAAAAATACGAAACCCCCCCCCTTCCCAGAACTCGCCAAACTCACGATTTTAAAAACTTCACTTTTGTCTCTTTCTTCCAGGAGTCATCCTAACTCTCACCAGTTCGAGAGGGTACGGGACTAGCCGCGGAAATACAACCTAGCCTCTTCTTTTCCTTCGATTATTGAAGAGCACAACAGTAAACGCTATAATTGTGCAGACCGGTGGAGTTACCGATTAGGACTTTGTTTGAAAATACCAAATGTAATGAGCCGTTTACTGGCTGGGAGCTGTTGATTTTTTTCTCTTTTTTTTATTTATTTGTCGGGACAGTTACGTATCCAAGCCCTTAGAGTTGGTCGAAGCAAGCGCGATAACGGACCATGATTGCATGCCGTGAATCACATGTTTATCATATAGTCCCAAAGCTTCAATTCTTATTTTGGTTGCTTGGATAAAGGAAAAATTTTTAATTAGTTTGAGCACGTGTCTGTCTTTTTTTTAATTTTTTCTTTTTTTTTTGTTCAAAGATTCATCATATCATATCATTGGGCGTTATTCGGGGACCTCTCTCACTGGGCCCTTGCATAAAAGAATTTGAATAATTAAGAAAACCTATATGATGTCGCTATTCCACACCAGGTGCCTCAGACTTGATGGCTTAAAAAATGATGCTTTCAACGATACAATTTTTTATTTTGAAGATTCATCATATTATAGGGCGTTACTCAATCTCGCTTTTTCTAGCATTAACTTTCGGAAAACATGTCGCTAACTTGTGGAAAAAACAAAAACACCACAGCAGATCTTTCTACCCCTTGTAAAGAAAACCAAATCCCCATAAATTCCAGAATTTTTTCACTGATCCCGTTATTCAACCCCCAAGCAAAGCACGACCCTCGTAATTTTCAAAATAATCATCCTTTCGCCCTTTTGCTCCACCTTCCTAGTATAGCTACAACTAGTTGGGTTCCCCCGGACTGGCCCCAATTCCCACTGACTCTCAGCGCGCGGGGCCGCGATGCTCTCAAGTTTTGGCCCCAGCCTAAAAAAAATTTAGACCCTCCCGCTTACTACGAGTCGCGCTTTTGCAAATCAATACAAACAACGCCTGAGCGTACTCCGGCCAAGAGAATGCTGGCATTAGATGAGAAATGGGAGAAACGACAGGCCCGTGTGCGTGGCTCAGGGTATGTGAATGGGGTGGTTTCTACAAAAATAGACAACTATCTTATTGGGCTCGATGCTCTTCGTGTTTTGGACTCAACTAACATTGCAGCACACGCGATATCAAAATCGAGGAGTTTAGTATAGAGGCTCCAGATACAACACTGATACCAGAAACAAAACTTGCAAAGATACTGAAAGCTTCAGAAACATACAAGGCGTCAGAAAGACTGAAAGTTACAGAAAGACTGAAAGTTACAGAAACATTCAAAGCCCCGAAAGCATTAAAAGCTCCAGAGATACTACAAGCTCCAGAGATACTAAAAGCTCCAGAGATACTAAAAGCTCCAGAGATACTACAAGCTCCACAATCACCAAGAGCTCCACAGTCACTGAGAGATACAGAAGCATTTGACCGGCGGGAATTGCTCAAAAAAAGTAGACTTTCTTTAAGCCTAGCTTCGGCGTTCGCAGACCCTCAAGATTTCGAGCGGCCGAGGCTTCGAAACCAGCGTCAAGATCCTAAAACTGCAAGACAAGCGATCGTTCAGACGACGCCAGAACCTCATCTACGGCGCGGGAACAGAAAAGTTGTCTTTAGTTCAGACGACGACGATGATGACGACGACAATGATGATGGAGGTAAAAATAAAAATGAAGATGACAATTCCGGAGAGAATATCAGATCGGCTTCAAAAACACCGGAGTCGGGCCCTTTTTCACAAAGAAACTCTCCATACATGCAAGACTATGAGGATTCCCCGGATTTCGACACAGGAGACGGCTTCGAATCCCTGATCAAAATCGAGGGTGCTCAAAATGAGACAAACATTGACTCAAAGTCCAGAACAACTTCTTTGGCGCTGAAAAGAGCAGCTTCTGAAGCCCCTGAAGCGCCGGCGCCTAAAGCAGGAACCAAACGACGCCGTGGGAGGCCAAAAAAGGAGGATCGCGAAGAGAAAGTTTCCGTAGTTACCCGCCGGTCCCGAAGGATCGTCGATAACCCCAGCTTGCGCCAGGCGCACGTGCCAGACCCGTCTGCGCTGCTCAAAGCTCCAAGACCCTTACAGGCACTCGGATTGGCGCTGTTACTCCCTCACAGACTCAGCGGTATGCCAGGACGGGGAGACGAGACGATGCTGTTGAGTGCCAGTGCAAATGGGAAGCAACGGGCGCTTTTGGTCGAGGCTCGGCGGCTTTATACCCCCAGCACTAAGGCTCGGCGTGTTCAGCTCAACACTTTAGACGTGATCTCCCAGCTTGTTCAGGAGCACACGCCACGGCCGGTGCAGAACGATCTAGTGAACGAAAACGTGGTGCTCACCGAATTTAAGGCTCATTTGAAGTACCACCTAAACAACTTGATGGACCAACACGCGGCTATTGCAGACATTTCCCAGGACATTGCCGATGTCCAGCGGCGCAAAAACGACGTCAGAATAAGCACTCTAGAGCTCCGGAGAAAACATGCCAAAGTGGGCACGGAACTAGCGCAGGAACGACAGAAATTTGCAGACGCCAAGGCGGAACACGCCAAATTTATGAGCATGGCCAACTCTTTACGCAAATTAAAAGCCGCCGTTTTGAACAACTCGAATGACGACACCAGTGTCAGCGAGCTCGTGATGGGAAAACTCGACGACTCATGTCGAATCTTAAGTCCGAAGACAGGTTTGCGGGCACAACTCGAGAGCATCAATGACAAGCTTTCAAAGACCATAGATAGACAGCAGTAGAAATGAGACAATTTTTTGAGGTCTCCAGCTTGCATCCTCTCAGCAGTGACCATAAACACTTCTGCCTCAAACAATACGTGCTCAAAACACTTCATTTCCAAAAACACCTACTGCCCAAAACACCACTTGTGCCTGAGGACCCTTGACAAAAGTGCTATTAAGGTTCGAGGCAGTAAAACGACAAAATCGAAGCTCTGGTCAAATTCGTGAGCCAGCTAAGGGGACTGATAGAGGATAGAGTTCGCTCATTTCCCCCTTTCATGCAACTGCATCGCTGTCTCTACATATGAAAGCTCAGCCTACAAAGTCAGAGACAAGAGGCCTGCTCCGGAAAAGTTGCTCAAATGATGATACCTATTAATTCTAGTCAGCCAGTTCCTGCCCTAAGGCCCTGACGCTGGCTCTACATACTGAACACTTATAGCTAAACACTCGAATAGCTGAACACTCAGACTACTCAATACCCTGGTTTTTTCGACTGATGCCAAAGTATTGGCAGACTGACGCCAGAAGGTGATCCATGAACTCAAAAACGGGAAATCAGTATCTGGCGCCATCCCTCCACAGAAAACAGAAACATCATGGATTTGTCGAGGGAACACACCAAAAAGCTTACTCGTCGCCCACCAAAGCCATGATCATTCTATACAAGTAGAAGAAAAACATCAACAAGTGGAAGCCCAACTTGACAAAGCTCTCTTTCTTGTGCTTTGACAACGTGCGGAAGATCTCCGTGGCATCCAACAAGTGATTTTTCTTCACAAACTTGTTCACATTGTAGGCCAACATTGGCAAGTTCAACAAAAACACAAACCAGAAGCCGTTCACGAGGAAAAGCACGGTCAACACGCCGTGGACAGCAGCCTCAGGAATGAACCAGGGATTCAATTTATGACACAACTCAATGGGGTTGATATAATCGCTCTCCAAATCGGAATACATGATGGTGAAAAACACTTGCGAAAACAAGTTCACCGCATTCACAATGACGGCGAAAATAAATAACCTGCTCTTGTTAGTAGGCTTTTGGAACCAACTCGAAACCTGTAATGAACGATGTTACATACCAACTCTCTCCAGTCATTATAAAGATGTTCTATATCGCTGGCGTGGTGAAGTTTTAAGTCTTTGTTATCGGGCGTGCGATGTCTCGATTTGAAGCAATCCGACGTTAGCTGCCTGTCCAGTGGGGGGCCGCTTCGCGGAATCAGGCACACTGCCAAAATCCACAATTTAATCATTCTCCGATCGACCCATACTGATCCACTAATTCCAACCTACTAATCACACCCACCAATAATGATCCACTAACAATCCACTATTATTGATTCACTAGAGCGAACCACTAATATCTTTCCACTTGTACTTGATTATGACACCTTAATATTCTTTGAGCAAAGACGAACGAGAGCAATATCCGAAACACTCCTGTTTTTTCTTTATCTTCTTTTCTTTTCTTCTGTTTGTCTTTCACACTCTCTCCCTAGCTCCTTGTTTTCCTCCTAGTATCTTTCACTCGACTCTGTGCCATGTGCCTTCGACTATTTCCCCATCTTCTCGCTTATATATCTCCGGGAAACTGTGCTTTCCATACTTTATGAGCTCCCGCCAGACACCTTCTTCCGCGTCCCAGAAAGCCCGCATCACGCTGATTGGAGCCAGCGTTTCGCTTTCCTCGTAAATCACTCCTTGGGCCCAGTTTCCTAGTCTTACGATCCTTCCCATAAACCCTTTTTTCTTCAAATCGAAAGTCATGACAGGGTTTGCAGCGGCTTGCGAAACCAGCCCTGATAAATCATATCCTTCACGGACCTCGCTGCTCACCGAAGTGGCATTAGGGTTCAACGACCGCCAGATTTCTACATACTCGGTGATTTTCCCCGTCTCTGGATGCGCCATTTCCCCAGTTTCCTTTCGATCCTCCGACCCTTCTATCGGCCAAAAAGCACCCACATCTGGCTCATTGCGACACTCGGAGACTGGCTTTCCAGAAGCCAAGGATCGAGAAATCTCTTGAGAGTTGATTGAATGGTTGAATCGAATCTTGTTGGTGTTTTTGAGCTCCTCCTCCTCGCCCACAATCACCCATTGAAACACATCCTCAAAATTCTCGGGCGTGCTTCCAGATTGATGGTATGGATACTTGTGCTTATATATGCGCACGTCAACAAAGGAGTTTTGCTTAGACGTAAACACCATGGTGTCCGTGAGTTCCTCAGGACTCTCAGGAACCCATTGGAGGCTGACACGAGTTGATAAGACCATATTTGGTTGCTCGTTTAGAAGAAGAAAGCAAGAAAGTTTGACTTGTTTGCATGTCGCCCGTTTTGGAAGGAGGTGCGCAAATGATTCCGTCTTATCGGCCCGAGTATTTTTCGAACGCGCCTGTGCGTCTTTCTGAAGGGATACTGCTTCCATCTAAGTCTCGGAGATTTAAGAAAAAACTGATCAAAATGGTCTCGTAGTCAAGTCTTTCTTTGAGTTTTCTATCTTTCCCTTCCTTTCTCATTTGTGTGAAAAACTCGCCATCTCGAGCCTGCCACTCTTGTTTACTCTTGTTCAATGCATTATAATGGATGGTGAAACTCTCGATGTCTTCTAGTGCCTGAATTGGAATTGGACTCTCCCTTGCTTTACTATTATTTTCGTCTTTAGCCATTTCTAACTCTTGTGGGCTGAAGACGTAGGGGTAAAAATCAAAATTGATGATGTTTAAGCGCATATCAAGAAGTTTCAATGTTCTCCTTGATTTCTGCAATCCGGTCAACACATCCTCCATCTTCGTAATGTTATTACTGAGAATTTGAAGTTTTTTGAGCTGCTTGAGATTGCTGAGACCACGAAGGTCGGTCAATTTGTTAAAGCTTAGGTTTAATTCACGCACGTTGAAAAACTTCTCACCAAAATTCTCAGGCATGGAAGATAAGCCTACAGCAGATAAATTTAGCTGGTTGACATTGTAGAAGGCGTCCACTGAGATGGAGGGTAAAAGCAGTATGATTGAAGTATTGCCAGATAAGTCCACAGAGGCAATGTCTGGCGCCGCAATCGAGAAAAGTTCCACTATTTTCGGGCTGCTTTGGCTCTTTGCGGACAACTCGTGAAGAAATTCGAGTTTCGTCAAGCCTGTGACAGAAATCAAAGAATTGCCATCGAGACGCAAAATCCTCAAAAAGGGGAAGCACTCGAGCGAGAGTTCCCGTAAATCGTTGAATTTCACTAAGAGCTTTTTGAGCCTCTTATGAGTGCCCGAACAGCGCAATGAGACAATTCTATTTTCATTGAGATTGAGTATTCTCAAGTCATCGAGCGACTCAATCCCACGAACACCAGAAATCTCATTCTCCGCGAAATTGAGCTCTTTCAAATTGGGAAGATTAAGGCTGTCGAGCAGAATGTTGCCCTGAATCTCATTGCGACTCAAGTTTAGTGATGTTAAGGCGTGAATAGCGGGGAAGCCATCGAGGGAGGTGATCTGATTACCCATTAAGTTCACCTTCGTCAAATTGACGTTGTTACTCAAGCAAGAATAAGATTGGAAGAAGTTGAACGACGCGTTCACAACTTGAAGATCGTGGAACTTGTCAAATGAGGTCATGTCGCTCAAATTGTTTTTTGTGACGTCAAGTTCAAACAACGCCAGAGGGAGACCTTCAACGAACTTGAGTTTGTTTCCTGATATATCAATAGTTTTGACCGCAGGTAGATATTGCTCCAAATTCTCAACGCGATCAATGTTCTTGTCCGAGAGATCAATCGACGTGATCGTCTCCCACACAATCTGGTCTGTGGATCCCGTGATGAGCGAGACGAGTTCTTTATTCGATTGGGAAAATGTGGCGTTCCCAAATTCTGATACGCTGGTGACGTCGGGCGCGTTGTCTTCTCTTGTGTGGCTTGTGTCGCTGGTCGGAACCTGAAAAGAGACCTCAAGCTGCCGTCTGTCCTTCCCTCGAGTAGGCTTCTCCGGTACCTGATTCTTCTGACCGAAAAACAGTTTGTGGCCATCACTGATGTCCGAAATTAGATCCTCAATGGAGTCCAAACTTCCGCCAACATCATTTTCCTTTCCGTTTGAGACCCACCTGTTTTGCTTGGAATCAAAAAACATGTCTCCATACTGGCCCGGAAACACACCTGGCTTGACTGTGCCTTTCACGTAACGAGATTCTTTATCGTCTGGGAGATTAGCCCTGTTCGAAGATGTGCCCAAGAGCCTTAATTGTGATGGCCGTTTCCATTTGATGGCATTTTCTGGTCTCAGGACTACTCTGTTCGAAATAGTACCGTCGGAGTTCTGACTTAATGCCAGATCGGACTGTTTTTTCTCGACTTGATAGTTTTGAAAGACCTTCTGCCTAGGGCCTGGGTCTTTCTTCTGCCCTCCAATTTTCTGCCCTTTGCTCTGCTGCCCTCCAATTTTCGGCCTTCCACTGTCCTTCATGAACTGCTTGACAGAGGACACAGAACTCTCAAAAAGCGGAAGGGAATGGCTCCCATCAACGTCCAGTCTTGGCAGAGGGCTCTGCACACTGCGCTTTCCAGAAGAATTGCTCATACCCTTGCTCGTACCCTTGCCCGTACCCTTGCCCATAGAAGACTGCTCGGTGGATTTGGAGTCGAAGTCCGAGAGCTCGTCAAATGTATACGACGCGTGATCTGCCTGGTCATCGGAGAAACTCAAGCTGGACAGCAGACGCCGAGACTTTGCCAAACTCGTTTTGTCAATTTCAGTGTATTCGTTAAGCGCGTCGGACGCGGTTTGCTGGTGTGGCTGGCTGGAGCTGTCAGAGCCACTTGAGTAAGAGTACAACTCCAGGGGCTCGCGCCTAGATTCCATGAGAACTTTTTCTGGTTTGGGCGTTGACGTTGCCGTGGTCTGACTTCTTGACATAAAGCCCAGCTTATGGATTTGTGTGTTATCGGGCTCGGGGTAGCCCTTCTTCTGTAGATGAGCAAAGATGTTGTTTGCGTTCTTCATGAAGTCCTGGTCCGTGTAATCACCTGCACGAGTAAACTTTTTGATGTTGAGTTTTGGCGCTGGGAGCTCTGCTATGGCCGGCATGGGCTCTCTTTGCACGCTGTTGGCCGTGGAACGCACTTTATCAACAAATTTGGTTAAGACGGCCTTTGTGAACGTGTCGTACTCGGCGCCAAAAAGCTTGAGCGGCGAGGCCTTGATCTGGTAGTCGTCGGGCTGGTCCTTGGCCTTTTCCAACATGTTCTCGAGCTGGTGGATCTGGTGCTGCGTGAGGTGGAGGTCGGAGTCTCGGTTCGAGTCACGTGTGGCCACGGGGGTCAGCACTGTAGACATCAGAACATAGCCCGAATGGCCATGTTTGAGGCTGGCCGACGACTTGCTTGCGCGCTGCAGGTCGCGAGTCTCGTCGATCGTCAAAAAGATGTGTTTGAGAGGCGACTCGGGGCCTGGACTGAGTCTTTTTTGGTAATCCTCTGACATCTTCTTCCACATTGGTGTTGCCGGGTCAGGTCCCAGTGCGCCCGGGTTGTGAACAAACGTGTTGCCGGAGGCGTGTAGAAAGTCGAGCGACGGCGGGTGGGACGCTGGACTGAGTCTTTGATCTAGCGACTCAGGGTCTTGCTGGGCACGTGGTTCCTTCGCAGACAACTCCTCCCATCTATCTTCAAGCCCCGCCGGCATCCACGAGGGCGTGGTGTGCTGGTCCAGGGGGTTTGGGTGGTCGAAACTTGCAAGAATATCGGAGTTCTGGCCTCTGAAAGTCGATGTTTTGACAGGAAGAGCAGTGAAGTCTTCAGGTATACCCAGAGACACGGGCCGAGGCTCGAGAAGGCCAGTTTTGGCGCCATGACCGTTCTGAGCATTATGGCCGCTTGTATGCGAGTTTTCCGCCAACAGAGGCATTCCAATGTGGTGCTTTGTGCGGGCATTAGGATGCGATTTGTGTTTGAACGTGTTGGGCACCAGGGCACCATTCATGCTGGACATTTCCGCGGTCTCCTGGGCCTGGAACTCCAGATTGGGCACGTATCGAAGCAGCTGCTTATACTTGTTGTTGTTGTTGGCATCGGCCACCTCTGAATCCATGGAGTCGTTGTGGACTTGCACGTCGATTTGAGGACTCGAGGCAAAGTCAAACTCACTCTCGCGATGCGCAGTTGGCCCTAGAGGTGGAGGTACGGAAGAGTCTGTGAGCTGGGTTTCGTTCAAGAAACGGCCGACGTTTTCTGCCATACCTGAGTCGAGCAGGATGGCCATTTTCGGAAAAGAAAAAGAGAAAAAGAAATGAGAGTTTGGGAGATGCGTGTAATTTTTTCAGTATTGATTCCAGTGTGGAGCTTCGTGGGAAGTCCAGTGAGAAGTTTGGTGAGAATATGACGTGAAGTTCAATGAGAAGTTCAATGAGAAGTTCAATGAGAAGTTGAATGTGAACTTCAGTGTCCAGTTCAGTGTTGAGTTCGATGTGACGTTCGATGTGACGTTCGATGTGACGTTTAATAAGAAGTTTGATGTGAACTCAAGTAAAAAACCCAGTATATGTAAAATGGTGTTTGTGAGTATTGGCTGAGTGAGGCATGCAAAATTCCACGCGCGGTTTTTTGTTTGTTTGTATGATTAATTGTTTGTTTACTTTTGGGCCTGAGCAAATGCGACGACAAGAGTGGGCCTGGAGTGGGCCTGGAGTGGGCCTGGAGTGGACCTGGGTTAGGGCCGCCGCAGTGAGGGCGCAGTGAGGGCGGAAGCAGGGCGTGACACGGGGCGTGCGCGTTGAGGGCCAGGTCAAAATCACTGTTAATTGCGGGGAAAGTCATTGTTTGAACCAGATATTTCAATATGATTAATAAATTTTGTGATGCTAATAGTCGACCGATAGAAGTAGTGAATCGGCCGATTACTATTCTCGAAAGTCGTAACCAACGCTCTTTTTTTTAATAGGAGGGAGCTGCTTGGCGGCGATTTATACTTGACTGCGTAATCAATCACTGAGAATCCATAGCATAGTTTTTTTTTGTGACTTTCAGGCGGGTTGAAAAAAACACCGTGGTTTTCAATATCGCGCCATCACATTTGTTGAATTTGTAGTCTTTTGCTTTTCAAAAATTACGTTTCTTTCACCAAGTTGCGAAGATCACCAAAAATCAACTGCACTGCCTCAGATACACCAGAAAAACCAGAAATAGTAAGTCAGAAATCGACGAGGAGAAAACAAAAGAAAAAATAAAGAATAGTGTTATAGATGACAAGAATTGAAATCTATAGAGGCTTCGAAAGCACTTTTGACAATTCATCAGTGAAATCATGATCAATGTGTTGTCGAATGTTTGGCACACGCTGAGTAAGCCGGGTAGTGGACAGGTTGAAGATAAAAAAGAAGACCTCAGGAACAATTAAAAGATTGAAACATGCATCAAACCAAAGCTGCCATCAGAAAAAGCCTGGGATAATTTCTCAGCCTCGAAATGAAATGGGCAAGAAATTAGAGTGAAAACCTGATAATATTTGGGAAAGCATGAGAAAGCATAATCAAGCATGATTTTCCACGTGTTACTAAAAAAGCCAATTGTCACGTCTTTCCATGTGTCCATGTGCCTTTTCATGCTTTCCACGTGCGATAAAGAGCTTCCTCGAGTAAGGCCCACTTTCGAGCGTGCTTTCACTATCCACCGATTCACAGGGCCACGCTCGCTTAGCCAGGCTCGCCCTGTGTGTGGTATGGCCCCGTTGATTTAGCAATTTAGGCCAAGTGCGGGGGTTGCCCGGGCGCGCCTTAACTTCTACTGCTTGGGGCCGCCTAGTAACATTCCGATCGATCCTCTGTTGGGCCAAAGAAAACAGACTCAGCCTCGCACTCCGAGCAACATGCCACTGGGTCGCTGGGTAAGAAAAATTCCAGACTTGCCATTAACGTGACCCGACGAAAGTGCCAATTTTTTCGGAAATATAAAGATATAGTAAAAGATGTGTACTCTCCTAGCTTGCGAAGGGTCTGCGAAAGGCCTAGAGAGGTTAGAGAAGGCCTCAGTACTTTTCAATGAATGAGGCTCCACCGAAATCTTCGATGCACCACCAACAAACATAAACGCAGGCAATCTCAGGTACATCTTTGAGTGCCCCGCTTTCCTCTCAACGACCTGGTCTTGATTGTTTTCTTTTCTTTTATTCTTCTTTTATTCTTCCTTCTCTTATTCTTCTTTTATTCTTCTTTTTCTTTTTTTCTTGTATCCGTTTGCTTTTCTCCCTCAAACTTTGATTTTGTGACGTCTCTTCTCAATATACTTGCCGATTTCGAAATGCTATGGTGTTTTTTTTTTTGCATTTGTTTTTGGGCACGGGCATGCGGTGGTGCCGTGCTCGGAATACAATTCCGTCTGTTGCTGCCTGGCTTGCAGACGCTCTGCGGACGCACTCTGTGGTGGAGGGCCTCGCTCTGTTAGGCAGGTTGTGGCCATGCCGCAGATGGGTCTTTTTTTTTCTCCAGATTAATTTTGGCTCGGAGCAATTGTGAGAGATTTCCTCGACACCACACCTGATTATTCTTTTGCTGTAAGATCGAACTGGCCCATTTACTGAGACAGCGTGCTTGCTCTCAATTCAATTCTGCCGTTATTGTTATTTTTCTTCTTTGATTGCCGACAGCTGTTGCCTCGTTCTAATATTAATTTCGTGGATTCGCCACTACCTCAGTTCCCCAAGTTTCGCTTGCTCCGCTTAGCTTTCGCCATTGCTGCTGAGTCTTTATCTAAGCTACAAGAGCCAACAAAGAAAACCAACAGACTTCTTTTTTTTTTCAGTTTTTTTTTTCAGATCATAGGAATCCGTCTCATCGAACTTTTTTTTGCATTGACTGTTCAATAAGTCGACTTCTGAAATTCAAGTCATTTGAAAAAACAGTGCGCTAACAGATCTCCACTGCACATTCAAAAGCTGGACACGAGTGATTATTCTTGATCAGCCACTAAGTCTCTGCATCAGAAAAAGAAAAAAAATAACAAATCAAATTTGAATCCGCTTTATTTGCTTGCAGCTTATCACTAGCATTTCTCCAACTACTGCCGTTCGATTGCATCCAACTGATCTGCATTGATTGACCATTCCTGAGTCAACATCATCGATCAAGCGAGATTATCACCTTAAAAAAAACAAGAGGTATTCCACCAAGAGACTGGACACACATTCAGACATCGATCCCAGGACAGAAAATCACACCACACATGTCGAGCGCTTCACAAAACGGGCTTTCGCCTGCTCCTGAAAGCCACTCTTCAGATGAGCACAACAATAGTCTTGTTCATGACCACATGCTCGGATATTCACAAGCCATACCACATGAAACAGGCCATGGCCTGGTCCAAGGCCTAGAGCCGGGTCCCAGAGGCGCAGTTCTGGTCTCGTCCACAGCATCTCACCAGCACCAACACGAGCAAGAATTGCTTCTGGGGTTCACTGTCCCTGCTCCCCCAGTTTCCACCAAAGAGCTGACGTTGGCTGCGGGCTCAGAGACGGAAAACACCCACTCGGCACATGCCGAAACGCCTCGCACGCTCTGGATGGGCGACTTGGACCCGTGGCTCGACGAGGCTGCAATTGTGAACTTCTGGTGGCAGATTTTAGGACAACAAGTGAGCGTGAAGTTGATCCGGCCCCGTGGAGCAAGACAGCTTGAGTACCAAGCCGAGTTCTCGCAGGGACCCCTGCCCCAGCAAATGGGCCATTCAGGCTACTGTTTTGTGGAGTTTCCACTGTTTGAGACCGCACAACAGGCACTCGGCTTGAATGGGCAGTTGTTACCCGACATCGCTATGCCGTCGCAGCAGGAATACCCAAACAACCCAGATAATCAGAAAAAGTACTTCCGGCTCAACTGGGCATCTGGAGCCACGCTTTCGGCGCCGATTGTCGAGCTGCCAGAATACTCCTTGTTTGTGGGCGACTTGAGTGCTCTGACCACCGAGGCCCACTTGCTTCTGTTCTTCCAGAAACTGTATCCGAACTCGATTCGCACTGTACGCGTGATGACGGATCCCATTTCGGGCAAGTCACGGTGTTTCGGCTTTGTCCGGTTTTCGGACGAACAAGACCGCCAACGTGCATTGGTCGAAATGAACGGCGCTTGGTTTGGTGGCCGCCCGCTCCGTGTAGCCAATGCCACACCACGTCTGGGACCCATGTACCGAAAAATGGCGTCTCAGATGAGGCCCATGTATGGCATGCCTGGCGGGTATGTGCCGGGTGCAGAAATGTCGGCAGCAGCAGCCATGCAAGGGTACTATGCGTCGCCGATGATAATTCCCGAGATGCCGATGGGTGCTGAGATGCCGATGGGTGCAGAGATGCCAATGGGTGCCGAAATCCCGATAAATGCCGAAACCTTGATGAATGCCGAAACCCCGATGGGCGCAGGAATGCCTATGGGCAATGAGATGGCTATGCTGGCTGATCTGCATTTGGTCGAATATGTGGATCCGGGCAACACTACAGTGTTTGTAGGCGGGCTTCTGTCCGACGTGTCTGACCAGACCTTGTACACGCTTTTCAAGCCGTTCGGCTCGATCATCCAGATCAAACTCCCACCAGGGAAAAACTGCGGGTTTGTCCGGTACAGCTCGCGAGAGGAGGCCCAGGAAGCCATCTCCAACATGGCAGGCTTTGTGATTGGAGGTCGTCGTGTGCGGCTTGGCTGGGGCCGCATCAGCCTGGGCAACAAGAAGTATCACCAGCAGAATTTGCTCCAGAACCAATACCATGGCCAATATCAGGGCCAGTATCAAACTCAGTATCAAACTCAGTATCAGAATCCTTCTCTGAACCAAGGCCTCAACTCTCCTCGAAATAATCTGCAGCAACATTTACAACGACACCCTCTGCAGCAGCTGCATCCAATGGCGCAAATGCAAATGCAAGCTGCAATGTCTCTTGGATACGACCCATCGTCTGTATATGCCGCTGCCGGATATCCGCAAATGGCCGGGGTGCAAGTAGGGCCGCCCGGTATGTACCAGTATACGGGGAATCTGGAACCAGGCGCGGAATACGACACAAACTCAGGAGCCGCGGGTGACTTCGGGTCCCATTTTTCGAATGGGAGTCCAATCCTCAGGTCTCGATCTCTTGACCACGTCCCTGAACAGTCAGCCGGTCCAGGGGCACACGGGCACGGTTCTTTGCACGACCACTTGACCGAAAAATTTGACACGCTTCTGCTTGATGCAGGCAACCCTTATAACCTGGGTTCACATGACAGCTTTGATTCTCATGGCGCGTACGATAAGAGGGGCCCGCATATGCTTGAACATTCATCGTCTGTGCCACCGTATACCAGCCATGGTTCTTCGGAAACAGCAGGGCCTGCGAAAGAAGCCGTGTCCAGTTCGAGGCGTCCTAGTAATGACGAGACCGGCAAGAAGGACGAGACTGACAAGAAGGACGAGAATGACAAGAGTGACGGGAAAAACGACGGGAAAAAGGATCATATGAATGGCGAGAATTTCGCTAAAGGAAGCACATCAAAGGCAAGTAGCCTATGCCCAGAGATGAAGTCTGAAAACGAGTCCAGCGGGTCCAAGAAGAATCCAATTGATACAAAGCAGGAGACCAGCGGAGCTAAAAATAGCAGTGATGAGGCCAGCACATGCTAAGGTGGCTGGACGCTTCACATTGAGGGGGCACATCTGAGCATGGTCTTTATTGGATATACATACAAGGTTCATCGGCTGGGCTTCAAATCACTTGAAACTAAGTGTTCAGAACCCCACCAAGGTCAATTGAACTCGAGTGAGTCGGCTCGCACCACAATCACCAGCTTGACCGAGAAACAAGGAAGGATAAAAAAAATCAGTATCGATAATCACCATGTGAAAAATTGGTTATGTAAAAACCTCATGTCTATATACGCGGGCCGGGGCCATGTCGAGCCGCAGCGGAATTCCGCAAGTCGTCAAAGGAGAGTTCAACCGAGTTTTCCTTTCAGTATAGCGACATCATCGACATAAGTGGATGAGAAAATTACAATTTCAATATGAACTTGAGTGTCGGACCAGTCAGAAAAAAGGAAAAAAAAAAGCCATTCTATCTAAATTCTAATTCGCTTGTCTTCTCTTTTCTGCTCTTCTACCGAAGTCGTTTGAGATCGGCATGCCTCAAGTGCGGCTCTGAATTCGGTCTGGACTCTTGAATCCAATTTGAAGTCACCCGAAAATATACAAGGTCCACCCCAAACTCACCCAAACTCAATGTAAAAATCTCCATTCAAAATACAAACTAGTAGAAACAAAATATATACCGAGGATGCAGCCACTGGCCGCGCCTTCTCCACCTAGGCCCTTTCGCCACGCAATCTTCTGGCCAACTGGATATCCTTTTTCTGAATCGTGACTCTCTTGGCGTGGATGGCGCACAAGTTCGTGTCCTCAAATAAAGACACCAAGTAAGCCTCAACGGCTTCTTGCAACGCACCTATGGCCGAGGACTGGAACCGCAAGTCGGACTTGAAGTCCTGGGCGATTTCTCTCACCAATCTTTGGAATGGCAACTTTCTGATCAAAAGCTCGGTCGATTTCTGAAATCTTCTGATTTCTCTCAACGCCACTGTTCCAGGCTTATACCTGTGGGGCTTCTTCACACCACCGGAAACTGGGGCCGACTTTCTGGCGGCCTTGGACGCCAACTGCTTTCTGGGGGCCTTGCCTCCAGTCGACTTTCTGGCCGTTTGTTTGGTTCTGGCCATACTGGGGGATTATCTTGGAGTAAGTACTGATTCAATCGTCAAAATCTCTAGAATTATGAGGAAAACTTAAAAAGTCCTAGTGGGTATGTGCGAGGGGAGGAAAAAAAGTAGGATGAAAGAAGGAGAAAAAGTATGAGAAAAGAGGGAGGACGGGAGGACAGAGGGCGCAGAATGTAGTTTGCGGATTGGATGTGGGAGGGGCGAGGACTCCATGGCGAGATTCCTGGTGGCGGAATCCACGGGTTGCTAGGCCAATCCCGGTACAGGTTTTAATTGGGGGGACTGTCCTTTGTTCGTCCTTTTTTTTTTTTTTTTTTTTTTTTCCACTCGGTTTTTTTTCTTAATCTTTTAGTGTCTAATTTTCTCTGTTTTTGCCCTCTACGGCTAATTGCGTGGCCACTTTAGGTCTGTGCAGGCTGGTCACGACAAATAATTAAAACTTTACGCTAGATGGCCCGTGATTTTTTCGCACAGAAAACATTAGGTCAGGTGCACAGAATAATTGCCGATCGTTTTGAGCGCGCAAAAATTATGAGACTTTAACTAAGGGTGTATGTCACATGGGCGCGCGCACCAAGTCACGTGATACACCAGAGTCACGTGATATATCGAGAAGGAGGTCACGTGATGATACATTGCTAGGGCCTGGCAGCTGAATGATTGCGGGCAGTTGCAAAGATATGAAAGGTGCCTTGCAGGTGGTGAACGTCAAAAACTTATGCCATTTAAACGTGCAAAAGCCGTGCCTACTGCCCCCTATAATTGTAATGTAGGTATGAAAATATTCCAAAAAGCCCTCATCAAGACAGGCATCACAAATAAGAATATCATACCTACTGCATGAGTGTATGAACATCCAGCTGTATGTAAAAGAACATTTTCCTTTCTATCATTCTTTAACTTAATCAAAGAAAATTCTGTTGGATAGGGCGGAAAGAAACACGGCCGCCCTAGCTCTCTGTATGATGTTCTGCCCTGTGCGTCACGAGTCGAGTTTTTTTTTTTTTCATCTTTATCGGAAAATTCTAAGAGCGAATTATAAAGACTTCAGTCGCCTTTGAGCTGGAAGTACTGAGTTATAAGCGGATTACTTGCCAGCTTTGCAGCCGCGCTTTCGAAGTCAACATAAAGCATTTTTTCGTAGAGCTAGCTAATGAATCGGAGAGTCTTTTTTACGAGATAAGCAAGTGAACAGTTCAAACGATATATTTAATGGTTCAGGAGTTCTTCGACAAGACGGAATTGCAATCAGGTTTATTTCTTTCCTCAACCACGTCAATGCATTTTGAAAGATCCACCAAACGATCACCTAACGCCTGAAGCTATCCTGTTTTCGTATCTCGAGGTACTCTCTTCATTCATATTTTTTTTTTCACCTACCGATTAATCGAAATTCATGAAGAGTTGGGTAAATTGAAAACACAGGAGGGGAGGGGGGCTTGGGTTTTAAAGGAAAGTTATCGTACTACTCAGCATATCCTGCCCCATGAGAAGTAGTAAGAAAAAACCTCACAAGGATAAGACATCGATGTACTCACAGAAGTCTCCACTCTCACCGAAAAAACTAGATGCGTTGGTATTCGAAGAGTAATCCAACGTGAGGCTCACTATGCCAAAGAAACCAAGGACCCACCAGAACTCTTGGTATGTCTAAAAGCCATTTAATTCTATCCGACTTACGCTTTGAGATCCATGTGTCTCTAAGAAACAACATGTCGATGGTCTGAAAGAAAAAGCAGTGTTTATTTTTTCCTGACTCTTGCCTTTTTCGAATGACAAGAACCTTTTAAGTGTTCATTTTGATTTCTCCGTGGAATTACATTCGGCCGCTATTAAAGGCAGATTCGTGCTAGGTCAAAAGGTCAATTGATGTGTTTCAAGAATCAAGAGCTTAGCGACTTAAGAATTTTAAATTTTCACAGCTTCAAAAAACTGACTTTCGACTAAAAGATGGGAAGAATTTGGAGAGACGAAAGAGATACGACCTTTCCTCACTACACCACTTCAACCTCTGTGTTCACAAACAATAAATGTCACTAGAAACATAGGACACGGCTTTTTACTTCACTTTTACAACTCGCGCGAGACATCGGAATACTGTTGGCAAAAGCTTGATTTTGTTAACTTTTCTACGTTTGAACAAAGGCGTGCCAAGAGGGGTTGCTTTTGCCGTGGTGACGGCGTGGGGTGACCCTAGTTCGACACTAGGTACGTTTCTTAGGAGTTGGTTAGAGGTTTCTATATAATCACGTTACAGTTTTAGTCCTTTCATCAGATGAATCGGACAAAAAGAACTAAAAAGAGCAGGTTTTTTCCATCCGCCTAACTAATCAAAATTCCCACAGATTAGAATAGTGGTCAACATACTACTTGAATTGAGCCAGAAGCCGTGAGATGTATTCCGTCTCATGTGGTTGTATATAGGGGCTACAAGAACTTAGCAGACGTGGAAAAAAAATATCCCGACGAGAATGGTAGTATGAATCTTACATTCAAGTCACGGAAGATTGATAGCAGAGCAGATCCTGCTTTATTCTAATCACGTGAAAGAAACCCGCCATCCGGCTTAGACTCGGTTAAGACCAATACAAAAGACACGGTTCTGTAGCTCGGACAGTGGTGTATGGGGTAAGACGTTCGACCCGAACTCAAATGATACCGAACACGTTAGTGGCTCCTATCTGGCGTCCAAAAACGATGAAAGGAAACTCATCGAGCAGAAGACATACGATGAGGCTCGATTTTGGTAAACACTAAAAGATTTGCCCGGATCTTCCCCCCAATTTTTGCTCCTTCCCCACCCATCAGTGGTCACTACGCTCTTAGAGAAATATATGTGTATGATGTTTCTTTTAAAAAAAAAAGTATGATTACTATACAATGCAATAGCCAACAGGCGATGTCTGGAAGGAGCGGGAACCCCGGAACGCAGAGCAGGGAAAAGAAAGAAGAATAGTTTAAAAGGGCCAGCCACAGATAGCCGGCATACGCACCTACTTTCTGTACCACAAACGGGTGACTCTCGTCTTCATCATCTTTTTCTGCAACTGGAAAACGCCGTACATCAAGGCCTCGGCCGTGGGCGGACATCCGGGCACATATATGTCGACAGGCACAATGCGGTCACAGCCGCGGACAACGGAGTACGAGTAGTGGTAGTAGCCGCCTCCGTTGGCGCACGAGCCCATAGAAATGACCCACCTAGGATCGGGCATCTGGTCGTAAACTTGCCTCAAGGCAGGCGCCATTTTGTTGGTCAATGTGCCGGCGACAATCATGATATCGGACTGACGCGGCGACGCTCTAAAAATAATACCCAATCTGTCCTGGTCGTACCGAGGAGCAGACACGTGCATCATCTCCACGGCACAGCAGGCCAAGCCAAAGGTCACGGGCCAAAAAGACGATTTTCTCGCCCACATGGCGATGGCATCCAAAGACGTTAATGCATAGTCGATGGGCGCCGACGCAGTTTTCTGTGACATGAGGGGGAAGTCGGTTTCCATTGGTTTAGGGGTCAAGTCCTTGGCGGGAAGCCCGACTTTGACGGACGCCATACGGGCAAAGGAGACGCCCTGAGGCACGGCACGTCTGGAGACGCCAGCGACGGATTTCATACTCAAGCCTAGCATGTTGAGAAATATGTTGGCGGATATGTGGGCGATTTGTCCTAGAATGTTTGTTTCTAGAAGAAAAATGAGTGAGGTATAGGGTGGATTGACGTGCAGGGTGTAGATCCTACAAGAGTCCTAATTGTCTGTTGTCTGGCACACTCACTGGGTTGAAGATAGCAGTGAGATTGAACTGAACTGAACTGAATAGAAAAGGGCTGGTTAGGAATTGACCGGACTGGACTGAAGTAAAGTAGATTGAGATGGCTAGATTGGCCCTAAGTGGTTTCCTAGTTGCGCGGAGTCTTGTACTTTTTTTTTTCGCGCACTCCAGATCAGCATCAAACAAGCTATGGTGATTGGGCGAGCGCCTGGCGGAGGTACTGCTTTCACTTGCGCCGCACGCTATTGGGTTTTATAGTGTGGCTTTAAGCTTCTGGGGGCCACAGACAGCCGGCCCTGAATTTGGGCAGAACGGAAGAAAAATGAGAAAGACGGGGGGAGGGAATGGAAAGAAAAGAAAAGAAAACAAAACAGGGGTTTATGGAAATTGGGGACGGTGAATAATCGTAGATAAGCTTAGTCAAGTAAACGCAAGTAAGGGGAGTTGATTAAACGGGGAGCCAATGCAGGTTTATTTGCAGAATGTGGTTTGTTGGGTTGGGTTTACTGAGTTTTGAGGGCTAGAGTTCTTCTGTGCGCGGTAATTAATTGAGTGGGTAGGACCGCGAGGAAGTGGGTCGCTTTCGAGAAGTGATATGCTCTCTTGCCCAATTTTTAGTTAGAGCTGCTCGAATGCTGAGCTTTTGAAATATATTCAGGTGTCAGTGCTCTGAGTGTCCTCGCAAATGATATGCTTTGTTGCATTTATTTCGCTGGCCTCTTGAGCATTTCTTGATCTTTTCTTATTTCAATTGAAGATCCACAAGTTAGGGCTTTGGGACACAAGACAATCAATGACCAATGGCTTTGAGGGGCATGCATGAACACGGCTACGAATAGTGATGTATTTTTTTTTTGTTTTCTAATTTGATATTTTTCATGTGGGTCTATATTCAAAAACTGTACAGCGTACTATCTTCGAGAGACCACTTCGAGGAATCCTGCTTACTTTCTTGCCTCAAAGATTCATCTTATTGTGGTGTCCAAAATCGTCTTCATTCTTTGAATAAATCGATCATCTCCCTTTATCACGCTTTTCTCTACCTGCTCAAAATCACCATCGAATATATCAATCTCGGTGAGAAAGAAAAAAGTACCTTCACTATTGGTAAGGCGGGAGGATAGTGTACTTCAAAATCCTTGAAAGTATTCTCAAGCAGTATGTTACGAGGCGGGGAAGATAGAGAAATTTTCGTAGGCGACAGCAGCAGGAAAAGAATAAGCTAAATCAACTAAGTCCAACCTTCCTGCACTAGAGTCTTAGAGAAGGCTTAATTTGTCTTGTCAAGATAGCATATGAATGCTACGATCTTAAGAGTTTAGCCTGGAAGAACGAACATGCCTTTCCAAAGATGCAATGGGTGATTGAAGATAGAATAACTTCTAGTTTAAGCCCCGGCTCCGGCTATAGACTATGAAGTATGATATATATATATTTATCACAATTACCGCCTTCACAACACACAAGCTGGTTTTCAACAAAAACAGAAATCCGTCGATACTTCAATGTACGTCGCCTGTCTTTTCTTCATGCCTTATATAATGATATACTCTGTGACATTTTACTGAGAAATGCATATTGAAAAGGATGCTTCCTTCTCAAAATGAGCCCTCTTGTCTTTGTAGTCTCGCTTTTCACCCAGAAGCCTCAGATTTCAAACCTCAGAAAAGGTGCGCAGCAACCGATAAAGTCGTGACTCCATCCGAACCGGTCCAGATTAGATCTAAAGACTAGATCTGCAGATTGGATCTCAAGACTTGTTTCTGGCACCTTGCAAATCCAACACAGTCTTTCACACTCCAGACAAAGACTGTGAAGAGGGTTTTCTCATTTTGAATCTGCCACGATTTGATATCATGAAGCATATGAAACCCTTCCCATCGACTATTTTCTTACTGGATGACCAGATCCAAATAGTCCCTGAGCTTCTCTAGCGTGGCCTCCTTCACATCCGCAGGCACTAGCTGCTCCGCCTGAGGTTTTAAAACCGCGAAAAGCTGGTCAAAATTGAGAGGCTCGTCTTTTGGCTGGCTCTCCAATTCTTTTGTGGCAATCTGGGTTACCTGATCAAGCCAGCCAGACTCGAAAAGCTTTAGTTTCAACATTTTTGAGATGGCTTCGTAGTTGCCCAGTTGCACAAGATGGTTCTGAATCTGCGTCTTGATCAAATCTAGATCATCGGCCATTTTCCAAGAGTATGTAGTGTGATCTAGTATATGTATGCAATATGTGGGCCGGCCTTGGCTAACTTCGATCTCTAGTGTATTTGATGTTTAATTATTCGATCTCTGTTGATTAGATCTAAGTCGAGTCAATCTTTGTTGATATGAGCTTATCGATGTGATCCTTATGGATTTTTTTAAGATGTTCTTGTGATGGATGAGATTCGAGACCAGTCCTGTATTTCGGGAATAGGCGATATTTGAAGGTCAGTTTGATTTTTCCGGGTGCCAAAAAGCTCGTTGTGCATGCATGCCTCTGATTTCGAGAATCGCGCGTCTGCAAGCAACGCAGCAAAATCGCGGGCCTTAGTTAGAATAGAGCCGATTTCGGTTGCTGGGTCTCGTGATCCAATTAACCTCCTTATATAGAGCTGGCATTCCCAGTGAGACTGACCCGGGAGTCGATTCTAACTAAGCATCAACTAAGCATCAACTAAGCATTAACTAAGCATTAACTCTGCATTTACTTTGTCCAAACTTGGCATTAATTCGGCTGTAATTCAGATCAACTTTGCACAAACGCTAGACCTGCAATCACTTTGCACTAACTTTACTCGAACATCGCTCGAACATCGCTTAAACGTTGCTTCAAAATTGCTCAAGTAATAGTCAAACATTGCTCAAACATTGCTCAAACATTAGTCAAAGATTGCATTACGTTGGCTCAAGAACTGCTGAAACATTGCTTGATTTAGTCTTCGAACATCTGACAGACCCCTTCCGGAATCCTCAAAGTTCCAATCTCACCAATTCTCCAAGCAAAACTGTCTAGATTTTGCACCCGCCAATTCCACAAAACATTAGTGGCCATGAAGAACTCGCCTTTCAAAGCGCACGTGACCTCGGTCCATCCCATGGAGCAAGGCAAATGGATTCAGACCCGGAAAATCGAATATACGGATCCGGATGGGAACGATCGGGTGTGGGAAATGGCCGTCCGCACAACCCGCACGGAAACCACCGGACTAGACGCCGTCAGTATTCTCGGAGTGATCCAGCAACCGGGCTCTTCTTTGAAGGAAGTCGTCTTGACGAAACAGTTCCGCCCACCCGTGGGCAAGGTCGTGATCGAGTTGCCTGCAGGGCTTATTGATCCAAATGAGTCGGTCAAGACAACTGCCGAAAGAGAGTTGTTGGAGGAGACGGGGTACCATGGCAAAGTCAGCCAGGAATCTATCCCAGTCTTCAGCGATCCGGGCTTGACCAACGCTAACATGGCGTTGGCAACTGTAGAGATCGATATGGAAGATCCTCGGAATAAGGATCCTCAGCCGCAATTGGAGGAGGGCGAGTTTATTGAGGTGTTCACTTTGCCTTTGGAGAATCTCTACGAAGGGTTGGTGAGTGTTTGCGAGAAAGAAGGCACTACTGTAGATGCCAGGCTTTTCCACTTGGCCGAGGGTCTTCGTCTTGCAAAGTCTTTAAAGTAATGTGTCCCGAGAAAAATCATGGAGAAGAGAGACAGAGTAGATATTCAAAGAAAATAGATGCATAAGAAAGAAGAGATAGCTGAAATAAAATCATGCATAAAAAAGAAGAGATAGCTGAAATAAAATCATGCATAAAAAAGAAGAGATTCACAATCAAGAAGAAGAGATATACAATGTAGAATAGATACATATAGAGAGATAGAGAATGCCGAGTATACATACAATGCCGAGTATGCATACAATGCTGAATATACATAAAATGCCGAATATATATATAGAAGACAGAATAATTAACAAAAAACAGAGTAAGCATGGAGAACAGAATATATATGAAAGACGAATAAATATATCAGACAGTATGCATATGGAAGACAGGACAAGATAGAAGACCGAATTTGTATTGACGATAAAGGAATTACAAAGAAAAGAGACAATAATGACACAAGGCTAAACAAATATGTTAGACTGAGAGCATGACTAGACTGAGAGCAAGACTGTGCCCGTAAGGTTCAAGTTGGAAACAAAAAGACAGAATATGGGGTTACGTGGGAACAAAAGCCGGGTTTATAGAAGGAAGAGATGAAAAAAAAAAGGAATCATGATATGTACAATATCTAGTCGAAGGCCAGTATATGAGAGCATTTGTCGCCTCCCTAATATCCTTACTTCTTTTGTTTAACTGCTCCGATCGCAATCAACAAACAACTCCTTTTGAGAAGGGCCTTTTTTTTTTTTTTTTATAAGTTTCCGTATTGAATTAAATCAAAGCCCCTAGCATGATTCAGTATCCTTTGAAAAAAAACTAAATTCTCAACATCTCCATTTTCTTCACCACATAGTCTGTTTGGTGTTATAACGAACTACACTGACCAGTCAGGGGAGTCGGGCCCTAGCTCAAGTATATGGTCACGTGACCAATCTCCACCAACTGCAACCCGCGGCTTGCCCCACATCTTCTACAATCAATAGACCGTACCCCGGTCTTTCAGTCCAACATAACTTTGTAGCTATAGACTTATCAACAGCTGAAACAAAGCCTCGGCAGTAAAAAGCTCAAAAGTAAGTGAGCAGACCTCTTTTCATATATTACTGAGCCGAAACTCACACATTTCGCTCTTTCATTCCAATCTTGCAAACAGAATAAGCGCCGGCTCGATGTCCGACGAGACGTGTGCTTTTTGTCTTGGGGGCAAAACGGAAATCCCGCCTTTTGGCTCTCTTAAAGACGCAGAAGATTTATTGTGCCCGTGCGGCACTTGCAGCTTGGTCACGCATCGCAAATGTCTCGTGGACTGGTTCAACAGCATTCCACTGGCTCAAATCGCTAGAAATTACGCCTCCGAGCCGACGCGATCTGCAGATTCTCGTGACCAGAGCCCAGAATTGGATCACGATTCGGCCCAGTCGCTCGAGCGGTCTCTAGGAGACACAGATGTGGTGCCTGAAGCAACCGAGAATGAAGCCAACAACGACCAAAATGTATTTGACATTTCACTAAGATCCCGTTGGCTCACCGTGGTGGGCCAGTACAATGCGAGCCAAGCAAATTCTGCGGATCTGGCCCAGTCAACTAGATCTGCGCAAGATGAAGCTTTTTGCCGAAACGATGACCGTGTTTTGATGTCCACTGCCTGTCCACAATGCAAGTCTCGAATCACGTTCCAAATCAAGAAATCGCCCCTTTTGACATTGAATGGCTTGATCAAAAACACTATCTCCGATACCGTGCAATACTCGGGCATTCTTGTAGGACTCACCGGAGCTGCCACGGGGATTGTGACCATGGGTTACGTGGGATTGGCCAGGTGTGGAGTCTCCATCATAGATGCCTTGGTCCCCGTATCACTCATAGCGCCATTATTCGGAAGATCTACGTCTAAATCAGGATTAGCTCTGCACCAGTCGCTCCTGGCACTGATAAGTCCTTTATCGGGAACGGCCAAACTGTATCCTCTCACCAGTCAGTTGAAGTTTCAGCACATCCCGCTTCTCCCGGTAATGTTGTATCGCATGAGGTATCTGTCGCTTATTGACTGCTTGTTGCGGCGAAAGCCCGGTGCTCTGGTCACCGAATGGGTCAGCGAATTGCTCTTGTGCAACTACATTTCATCTCTAGGCAATCACGTGTTGTTCAAACAACTCTACCAAAACTCCAAGGCGTTCGTCGCGAAGTCTGTGACAACCAGGAGCTCACTCCTAAAGTTGGGACTTCTTTTCAAAGGCATAGATTGGTGGGATCCCGCGGTGATGGTCGCCTTGACAATACCTGCGCGTTGGGTGTATGATGTGGCATACCGCTTCACGGCGAACAAGCTTCATTTTGACCTAAATGCTCACGTGCGCCCCAGAGAAATTGCTAATTCATTGAGCCCAGAGCATTTGGACAAACTAGAACGTTTGGAGTCGCGGATTACTGGCCTCAGGTATTGTATCTCGCAAAGGGTGAAGCATGCACGTGGCTCGAAGGATTCCTATGCCCATTGCTATGGTTCTATACGCGAAATTGTCAGACTTTTCCGTGACCAGACTGTGTTCAAGCTTCTTCACTTGAAATTACTTCACTGGTATTACAAACTGAAAGCATGCATGCAGCATGACTATTCATCTACGCTCCTCCATAGGCTGGTACTTGTCACGGGTGTCTCCACAATTTTGTGGCCGTTCATCTCTGCAGATCTAGGTAAAATTATCTACAGTGTCTTTATTCTGAAAATGTCATTTTTGGCGGAAATTGAGAAAGACAAACTTATTTTGCTTTCAAATTTGCTTGCCATGGCTCTCGTGGCAGTCTTGAAAGATATTGGAAACCTATTCTTGTGCTTCCAAAAAACCCGCCAACTTCTGGAATTAACCGTCGTGACTCAGCAAACCCGCGAACCAACCTCAAGAGCCGCCACTTACAGATCACCGTTTCCCGGCGCTTTCGACCAATAAAGTAGTACGTCGCAAATCTTGCATCATAAAACAGTCCTCTTCATTAATTGTTACATAATAATACATGACCCTGGAGTTGTTCACTGCAATCCACACGCTCACCTAGAAGTACACAGATAGCCTTTTTTTTTCACAAAGTGGTCTTCAGGCTATATAATTGTCCTCACACACTTAATCCTCGTCGTAATTCTCATCCTCTTCAACTTTTCGCATCGGAGGCTCGACAGGATCTTGGTTTTTCTCTTCCTCTTCTTCCTCTTCTTCCTCTTCTCCACCCTTGTCTTTCTTGGCTTCGGCCTTGCTCTTACCGAAGTCGATATTTGAGAGCAACTCAGGCTTTTCGTCACTGGCGGAGGGTGCGACTGCCGCACTAGGAGACTCCAGAGCAGGCTTCGTCGCATTCTTAGGGCTGACGCCATTTGGGACCTCTACTTGTACGGCGCTCGGAGTTTCCTGTTTTTTCGCTTCTTTAGTCTGGTTAGCACCATCGGATTGTTCCTGCAGTACCCGACTTGCCTCTTGAGTATCACCTAGCGATTGTTGTGTTGCCTCTGGTTTTTCAGCATTCGACAAGGGTTCGAGGCTCTGATGTTGGTTGTTTGCCTTTGGTAGCACAGCTGTTGGAGCCTTGAGGGATGGAGTGTCTTTCTCGGGCTTTGTCAACTGATTGACTTCAGGCTGTGCATTGGTAGACAACGGTTCATCAACTTCGCCCTTTGGATCAGCATTGACACCTTGATTTTGTGCGAAATACGCCTCTTTGATGTTGGGTTTCTTTGTGACTGGAGGTTCAGGCTTCTCGTCCATGTCACGCTTCATGGCACCATTTACCAGCACATCTGTTACCATACTCGAAGGCACATTAGACTCAACCTGCTGCGGTTGCTCAGAAATTCTGACATTGTCTGGTGTAGCACTCAGTGAGTGGTTCGACGAAGAAGCTGAAGCGCCGCTTATATTTGAAGATTGAGCCTTAGTGGCAGAATAGTTTGTCATGTGATGTGTTGCAATTTCACGCTGTTTACTCTCTTGAATCGTCGTCGGCGTGGGTGCGTTGGAGGAAGCATGTGGTGTCACTGACGTTTGAATCTGTGGAACAGGTGGCGGCTGCGAAAGCACCTGCTTTTGGCTTGAATTCAGAGAATGTGTCGTGTTTGTGTCTGCAGGTTTCTCTGCCGTGACAGAAGCGGCGTGAGCTACTGGTATGGACGCTGGAGGAGCAGCGGGCTGCGCAACGGCTGGCAGGAGAGTCGAGTTTTGAGATACAGACTGCTGAATTGCAGACGGATGCGTGACAGGCGCGTGAGAACCGTGAAGCTGAGTAACAGGAGGACGAGAATCTGACAACATAGAAATAGAAGGCTGAGCGGCAGATGATTGCAGAACTAAAGACTGCGAGGCGGTCGGCTGGACACTATGAATTGCAGGGGGTTGTTGAGCTGTCTGAGGGTATGGCATACCTTCACTAGGCGTTTGTTGAGGTTGCGCAAGCTGCGCAAGCTGTGGCTGTTGATTTTGAGGAATATGCTGTGCCTGTTGTGGTTGGCCCGTATGAAGACCCGTGTGCGCAGACTGTGAAGGGTCCGTACGGGGTTGTTGAGGTTGTTGTTGAGCTCCCGGTTGTGATTGTCCAGGAGCCATTTGCGAGGCTGGCACACCAGGGGCTCCTGGAGGCTGTGGTGGCTGCGTGCTTTCCAAAACCATTCCTTGAGGTAACCTGGGCTGTTGATTGACTGGTGGTGGTTGTGGCGGATGTGTGTTTCCATCTTGCTGATATTTGATTAATTGTTCGAGACGAGCTTGAATGTGCGGGTTTCCTGGATCCAAACGCTCTGCTTGGCGGTATGCATCCAATGCGTCTGAAATCTGATTGTTACACGTCTCGTACAAGGTTCCCAAATCGTACCAGACTTCACTTATGTAAGGATTCAAACGAATCGCTCGCGTGTAGGCATCGAGAGCGTCACGATACTGGGAGATCTGGTAGTAAAGGACTCCAATAGAGCACCAAAACGTTGGGTTCCGAGAATCGCGGTTGACAGCTTGTTGAAAAGCCTCGTACGCGGCGTTGAAATCTCCTCTGATCATATGGACTCGGCCCAAGTAATACCAGGAGTGAGCGTCTGTTGAATCGATCTCTATGGATTGTGTAAGATATTTCAAAGCGACAACCAAGTCTTGCTGGAAGGGCTTTTGGCCAATATGCTGAGCCGAGTCGGCAGAAGAGGCCTCTGCTTGAGAATATAAGCATCCTAATTGTTGCAAGACCTTGGCATGGTTGGGATTGACTTCCAAGACCTTGTTGTATGCTTCTTCAGCACCCGTCCAGTTCTTTTGTTGTTCGAGCACAGAACCAATTTGGAACCACACATCTGGCTGTGTCAAAGGGTGTGGTGGATTGGCGAGAATATACTGGAAGCACTCAAGCGCGCTCGACAACTTGCCCTGGTGCTTGTAAATGATACCAAGACGGAAGTAGATTTCATTCGACTTGTCGAAGTTTGGATCCAAGTCCAAAACACGAACAAAAGCTTCCTCTGCATATTCCAACAGGCCGTATCGATCATACAAAATTCCAATTCCATGCCACAATTTGGGCACATTTGGGTTCTCCAAATAGTAGAGGGCACGCTGGTATGCTGCATAGGCACGCTGCAAGTCGTCCATCATGAGATAGCAGTGTCCCAAAAGGCCCCAGGTATCGCCATTTTCCGGATGGAAATTCAACGCCTGTTCGTAGAGCTCTGCGGCTTTTAGGAAGTGGTCACGCGACCGGTATATGTTGGCGAGCCGCGTCAAAGCTTCTGGATTATTGGGGCTATGGCGTAAAGCCGTGTCGTACAGCAGCGACGCCTTTTCCAAGTCACCCAATGATTCGGCCAACGATCCGATTGCTAGCCAAGTCAGACCCGTAGTTTCAGCGAGAACAGACGTTACTTCGCCCGGCTGAATTTGCCCATTTGGTTGTCCATGTGCTTGGACTTGAGCTTGAGCTTGGGCTTGGGCTTGTGCTTGGGCTTGGGCTTGGGCTTGTGCTTGAGCCTGGGCTTGTGCTTGGGCTTGTGCTTGGGCTTGGGCTTGTGCTTGTGCTTGGGCCATTGCCTGAGCTTGTGCTTGTGCCTGCGCCTGCGCCTGTGGATGCTGCATCATCTGCATTTGCTGCATTTGCTGCTGAAGGGGGAGTACTGCGGGAGCCAGATTGATCGAGTTCGACGACTTCATCGCCATCTGCACAGGCAACGACATTTTGATTTCTTTTTGTGTGTGCTTTTGTGAAAGCTAGCTGCTGAGGCTTTCGGCGCGTATTTTGCAAAAAGGAGATACCTAGAAAAAAGGGACGAGTCCTCTGAGTCTTCTGTGTACTTCAGTGTTTCTGGCCAACAAAAACGTTTCTAGCTGGTCAACGTTGTGGCGAGATTGCCGGGAGGGCGGAGTACACGGGAACAAGCTCTTGAGTCAACAACAAGTGGCAGAAGTGGCAAGTCAATAGTGGCGACTCTACACGGGGCAGTATGGTTGTAAATAAGTCAAGAGCGAGATAAAGAGAGAGTGCTCAAGTCGTGGGTGTTGCAGAAAAAAAACGGCACTCGCAATAACGCCAACCCCAGTTCGCGAGCGAGAAAATTAAAAAAAAAAAAAAAAAAAAAAAGGTCGAAAATGGATAGGACGGGACAAGAATAATTCATGCGTACGCACTACGATCCAGTGCACCTGCAGCCTAAGCCACGAAATACGAAGAGCAAATGCACTATCGGAAAAAGCAACTCCTGGAGGACAAGGCACTGGAAAAACAAAGGGAGAAAAAGAAACAAGGACAGACACCACGGTGAAAATTCAGGGCGGAGCCAGCAGCAACACTTGCTTAGAGTGTGCGCGACTGAAAAGGATTGAAGGAGCGGGGAAAGATTACAAACGACGCCTATTTCATCCGGTTAGCATGTGGACGATCAATTGCTTCTTATCGAGGCCATGAACAATTTTGAGTGCGCGCACGACTGATGCCTTTGATTTTTTTTTTTTCTTCTTCTTTTCGTTATTTTTCTTCATTTTTTTGTCATATATTTTTCTTTGATGTCTTTTGTCGGTTTTTTCTTTCTTGTAATCTATATATTGGCTTCTTCTTTCTGTGATTTGTAGATTCATTTTGGTTGTCAACAATCTCATCCATTCATGTTTTTTTTTGATTCATTTTATTTGCCAATTTCCTGTCAAATTTCCTCGTCATTTCGTTGGGGCGTAGCGTTTGGAGCCTCGCGATTTTACTGACACGTCTCTACGTCCGCTCACGCTGGTCTTTATATACACGCCTGTGTGCTCGCCTCGTCGTTTCTTTCGCCTACAGGCTTCTTAATTTTTTTTTTCTTTCTTTCTTTCCTTTTTTTTTTTTTTTTTTCCAATTTTGAGAAAGCCACTCAATTTCTCGGAGAACCCGGGAAGTTCGGCTCCAGCCTAAGGAATATATTTAATCCATCGTTTCTCACTTCTGCTTTTTTATTCTACCTGTCGTCTCCATCCGGTATTCCTCCTGTAATTTCTCAATAAATGCCAGCAACGTCTC
Source organism: Metschnikowia noctiluminum (assembly GCA_030578735.1). NCBI lineage: Eukaryota > Fungi > Ascomycota > Pichiomycetes > Serinales > Metschnikowiaceae > Metschnikowia > Metschnikowia noctiluminum. The sequence goes on along the minus strand of JAKTYO010000028.1, from coordinate 10,865 downwards.
TCTAGATTCCAACACCGTTTCTTACAAATTCCAACAACATTTCATAAACCCAAATCTCAGCGCGGCTAAACTTTTCGTGCTGGCCCTTTCTGTTTGTTCTGGTTGCGAAGGACTAAACCATTGTTTTCACAGTATCTATTATCGAGACACAAAGGGGCTGACCGTTTCGATCTTGAGCAAACTTTGCAAGGATATTTGAGCATACGATAGAGTCACGAAATAAGTGCAGTCCTAAAAAAATTCGAGACCCACGGCTCAATTCTTTATTTCTGTTATGGCAAAAGCTGTACTTTTCGTAGTGCCGTTTCGCTTCGCGGTTTGGGAGACCTCGGGCAAAGCCGTCTTGTGCCGTTTGCCTTGTCAATTCTCCAAACCACACGCGACAAAAAAAGACTAATTCGAGAAGGATAGGTGGTACAAACACGGCTTGCATCACAATGTTCTATTTTTCTTCTGTGTCGCAGCTGCACGGGCTTTGTGTGTTCCCATGATTGATTGTTGCAAGGTTCCATGTTGCAGGCCCTGAGCAGTGCTCGCATTGCCCTGTTTGGTCTAGTTATTGGAAGGCCAAATAATTTTGAACAAAGCAGCGAAAAGCGGCAATCTTTTGGAATAATAAACGGACAAATCGACCTGATTTCGTTTTGTCTGTGACTTGTCTTTTTGGACTCCCTTTGTATTTTCTGTGTCGCGGGTATCCAAGAGGCCAAGGCTGGGAAATGAGGGCTAGCATGGTTTCAACTTTCACGGACAGACCCGAATGAAATGGTCAAAAAAAGGAACATTTTTTGGTCATTGCCGAAATAGTCCCATCTTTAAAAAAAAAAAAAAGTCCCGAAACAAAATCAACGCTTAACATGTTTCGTCCACAGCCACGAATCGGTTTCAACGCCTTTCTGCGCCTGGTTCAAAAATGAGTAAGCAGCAATTCGGGAAAATCGAATGAAACTTGTTTTCGAGCAAGAAAACTTCACCGCGCCACATGGACAACAAAAGTACTGAAAAGATTCTCGTTCAATGATTCTCTTTTCATCGATGGTAGGCACAAAGCCCTACAGACAAGGACCGGGGAATGCCTGGTATTACTGTCTTCCACAGCACAATGGCGCTTAGCTTCGACAATCTTCGGAATTCCCCACACTACAATAGGGGCCACAATGGCAACAACAAGGGCGGCGCGTGCATGAGGCTACGATCTGAGTCTCTTGCCTGCAAAAAACCGCCATTTGTTTGAGCGAGTCATTGAGTCACGAGCCCTGGCACATCGATCACGCCGCCGACCGGCTCGGCCCTCGCCCTGACAAATGCCATAGACGAGAATTTTCTGTTTCATTTCATGAATTTGGAATTTTGTATGAGCATCGATGTTTTTTTTTTTTTTTTTTTGAGTCCTTTTCTTTGTCGTCTGTATTTGATGTTAGGCATTTTCCAGCCTATTCTCTGGAACACAACACTCTGTTATGGAATAAAGCCGAGAGCTAGGACCAAAGAATGCCCACGGCCGCGGTATATTGAGTTTAGAAAGAGATGTTTTTTTTATTCTTTTCTTTTCTCTTCTTTTCTTTTTTTTTTAATGTTTTTGGTCCTGTTTGATTGCATGTTCATACGTTTCCCTGGCATCTAAGATCACACTCAGCTCACGTTATCCAAAGAAATACTATATGAATGGATGTAGAGCTTATAGATTCCTTTTGGTTCGGAAAAGGCCTAATGGGAAGTCTGCTCAAGACGTGAATAGAAAGAGTGGACACGTTGCGGTTCGAATGAACATTGCGATCATTGCAGTCGTTCAGTGTCAAAAGACATTACTCGGCATTATTCCGTATGATTGTAGTCAAAGCCTCTACAAACATCTAGGTGGCAAGCAGCCATACAAAGAAAGAATGTCAGGTATTCTACTTCCCTCCTATCGACTTCAGGGTACTCTTTCAAGCGCAACCGGTAATATGCTACTTAGTTTAAACAGAACAGGATTACGTGTTTTCTGATGCTATGACCTAACATAAGTAGGTAAAAGCCTAGTAGGTAGGTAATTCCCTAAACAAAATTATGCCATTGAGCTACCGCCCAAGCTCTATGAAACGAACCTGCAAAGGCGTTGCATGAATTCAAAGTCCCCTAGATCCTTTAGGCTGCTCTCACTCTCGTATTTAAGAAATATCCGAGCAAATGTTTCGCCGCCTTAATCGTGCTTGGGTCAATGTTGAACTATGCTCTCCAGGCTACTCTACTGTTGTGAGCGCCAGTGGAAGCAAATAATCTCTTCGTGAAACAACATTGGTTCTGGTACCGGTTCGGAGAAGGAAGATATTTGGGCAAGGCATTGTTTGAAAAGGCATGAATATAACACATTCTGGGTAGACCAAATTTGCCCATTCGCTCAAATAAAAAAAAAAAAAAAAGACTCCAAAGCTCATTTCTTCCGTCGACATATGGGGAATTTGTGTCACCTGACCGATCAAACGAGCTATTTTCAATTGATAGGATGGACAAAATCCTCAATCTTCACGAAAGAGGCGAGCATACCACACACTTCCTAGCCTCTGATTCTACTCAAAGAGTCAAAAGCATAGCCTTATATTCTTCAGATGAACATGAGAAGGAGGGCAAAAGAAAGTATGATAACTCTCAGGACAACTCGATTGACAGCTTCCAAATATGTAGCCCGCCTTTTTGCTTACTATTCTTTAACGCGTTCTTTTCTGTTGCTGAAATTTCCTCTACCTCATTTCTTCCCTTCCCTCATTTTTTCCCTTTTCTTATTTTTCCCCTTCCCCAGCTTGGTGTTTCTGGCCCTTGAAAGAACTATTGAACCCAAGTAGCTCGTTGATTCCCACAGTCCAGTCATTTTCGTCTTTCGCAAAACAGAAAATGCCGTTTGGCTGCTCTGTGAGACCTTGGCGGCCCGAGTAGCCAGGCTCAATATAATCGTCAAAGCCCTGTCTACTCCGAAGAGTTTTCGGCGGCTGGTAGTTCCCCGGAATATAGATTGTGCCGTTCTCATTGACCACGTGGATCTCGTCTCCCGGACGCAAATCTGGCTGTGGGATCCCGTCGATGTTCATCTTTATCAGCTCGTTTCTATTGCCGTCTGATAGCTGGATCATAATATGTGACGTGGACGGGAGCACGAGCGGCCGAAAGGATAGCGATTGCGGACATACCGGCGTGAGCAAAATACACGGAACTAGCGGATGTGCAATTGGCCCTCCCGAAGATAGCGAGTATGCGGTTGATCCCGTGGGTGTGGCGAAAATAAGCCCGTCTGCTGTAGTCGTGGTGAGGTACTCGCTGTCGATATAAATATCAAGTTTGATGAGTCCTGGCTGCAGTCCACGATGCAAAGAGATATCGTTCATGGCGTAGAGCATCGTGGCATCATGGTGTTGCTTATAGTGTGCAAGCTCGTACTGGAAAATGGCGTCTTTTTCCCTCTGTCGGGATGCAGACCTGATTTCGTCCTGGTCCTTTCTCACCACGTGACATTCGAGCCGTGTGCGATGAATAGCCTTGCCTCTGGACTCGAAAACGGTTCTGAACGATTCTCGGAATGTGGAAAAGTCGAACGGAAGCAAGAAACCAAGCGTTCCCATGGCATAGCACAAGACAGGCGGCACGCTGCCGTTCAGAAACGCAGACACTGCCCGAAGTGTCGTGCCGTCGCCGCCTAAAGACACTATTAGGTCCGTTTTGGCCACGATTTCGCTCACAGAGCCAGTATACACCGAGAGACGTTTCTGTAGACCAAACAGATAATCTTTTTCTGTCTGCCCATTACCAAAATGCTCGATTTGAGCAGCCGAAAGCTCGTCGGCCACGTCTTCAGAGACAATGACGTTGAGCGAAGGGTACTCTGTATGTATAAAATCCACAAATTCGACGATGGCATGTGATGTACGATCGTTCCAGGGCTTCTTCACCACGTATATGTTCTGCAAGGGACTTCTCCACACGACATTATGTAGCTTGGAATGTGCTGCCCCGGCATATTCCGGAATTGTGCGTGAACTCAAGGTGAAACAAGGTTTGACTGTGATTCTCGACCCGGGGTTCGAAGACCCGGGCCCTTCAGGAACATGAACTGGTGAATTCTTGGTGTTGATTTTGGAAAATGTTCGAGCTGCATGAAGATTGATCTGGCGTCCTAGGACTGAAGTCTCTTTTTGTAGTAGAGGCGACGGTAGACTAGAACCCGAGAAGAATCTGTTGGAGATGAATGGAAAGCGCACGGATCTTATACTTGAGTACCTCTGGGAAATTCTGCTAGGCATAGCAGCATTGAAATGTTTCATCAGGATATCTACTATAATTGCAGATCTGAGTGCACTAGAAGTCGAGGCAGATCGCTGAGTCACGATAAGAGTCGCCAGATGCCACGGTCACGTGACCATCAGCGGTGCGCCTACGGTGTGTGAAATTCAAAGCTGGTCGGCGCGAAAGTCAAAAACTACCCCCACCTTTGTAGCCGTTGCCGTACTTTTATCGTCCACATAGTATTCATTATTTCCAAGTTTTTGCGAGGCTTGCGCTTGGCCTAGTATCCTTGATCAGGATCCCCATCCAACTTTTTATGATACCCTTTAATCCACCTCGGAACTTGCTTCAATAGCATTCTCGTCCTAGTGTTGTAATGAGATTTTTCTTGTTGAAGCTGATTCATCTTCGCTCACAATCACGAATGACTTTCTTTGTTCAACTGGTCTATCTCCTTCATCTCCTCGTCTGTCAACTCTGGTTTCGCCGTATTCGTCTGTGTGCCATTCGTACTGTTTTGTATTCCATTTTGAGTTCCATTTTGTATAGCAGTTTGTGCCGGAGGTTGAGCGCTTAAATTAAGGTTGAGAGCCACGCTTGAAGTGAAAGTCTCAGGAGCCGCTGAAGAAGCAGCGGGCTCGGCGGATGTGGCAGAAGAAGCTGTATACGCAGGGGGCGCTTGCGGAGTCTCGACAGCGGCAGAGTATTTGTGGTCTCTCGGCTCAGAATCTGCTGCACTAGACCCCGGGGTAGTTCTTGCAGCCGCTTTTTCCGTTTGCTCTGAGGGCCCAATGTGCCTTTCGCCCGGGTTCCCATCTTCCTCCTCGTAGAACTCATTCTCAGGGACAATGTGCTCGTCCCGGGCCTGCTGAGAACCGCCTTTAGTGTCGATGGCCATCTGAGTATCCTCGTCCTCGTCACCCAAGTCTTCGGCGTCACGCGGCACCTCGTTCATTTGCACAGAGGGCGCAAACTTTGTGTTTTCCAAATTGTGGATGATATTGGTCAAGATCTTGTTCAAGAATTCGGGCGCATTGGCATTGTACATGTTCAGCGGCCGGACGTCCAACTTATAGTCGGGACCGTAGTACTCATAGTACTCGTTATATGGCAACTCCGCCGGCAACACCACGTCGTTGAGCAACCCGGACTCGTATGCCCAAGTCCTGGACACATTTCTCATGGTATACCCACCTCCTCCAACAACCATAAGGGGCACTCCAAACAGCCGCACAAAGTCCACACAGTTGGCGTGTCCACGCATACTGAGATTGAAGCATCCCAATCGGTCACCACTCAATGAGTCGCCTCCTGTTTGAAGGACAATCGCTGACGGCTGGTACCAGTCCATGATTTTCTGGATGATCGGCTCGAAAATCGACTTGTACGTGACATCGTCAATTCCGTCTCGCAACGGCACGTTCACCGAGTAGTTTTTTCCCTTACCGACACCGATATCGCGCAACTCACCAGTTCCGGGGAAAAACTCACCGTATTTGTGGAACGAGGCCGTCATCACACGATCTGTCGAGTAAAATGCCTCCTCCACGCCGTCTCCATGGTGCACGTCAATGTCTATGTACAAGACCCGCGGGTGGTAGCGCAACAACTCAATAATTCCCAACACAATATCGTTCAAATAGCAGAATCCGGAAGCCTCCGATTTCTTCGCATGGTGCAAGCCACCAGCATAATTTATCGCCACGTCACACTTGCCACGGTTGAGCCGCGCGGCTCCCTCCATGGACCCGCCGCCCAGGATTCCACAATACTCGAAAAGACCGTCAAAAACAGGGCAGTCGTCGCCAACATTGAACTTGACTTGTTCTTTTGCAAACAAGTCGAGGTTGTCCGGCAGCACACGGCTCAAAAAGTCGATGTATTCGTCGGTATGAAACTGACACATTTCCTGCTTGGTTGCAGGCTTCGCCCGATAGATTTCCATTTTTTTGTAGAGCCCGTAGTTCATGATGAGCGAATGTGCCATTCTTATTCTGTGTGGTTTCATAGGATGCCCAGCGCCGTACGCGTAATTGCCCACGTCGGCGTCGTAGAAATACGCCACCCGCTTCTTTTTGTTCGGGTCCACTTTGAACTCGTCAAAGGGCAACTGTACATACATTTTTCAGGGGGTGTTTGATTTTGACGGCGTCTAAATTTTAGGGTCTGAGGTCTGGGAACGAGAATTGCAATTCTGAGGTGTCACAAGCTGAGAAATTTTCTTCGGTTTGCGGGCCAAAATGGGGTTTTCACGTGCCTACTTAAAAATGAATTTCAAGCTAATAAAGGCAATGAGAAGCAAAAAGCTGGAACCTTTTGAATTCAAGTGAAGGAGTATTGAGTTTTCAGATTCGAGTCCATGCTCGCTTTCCTTCCGGGCAGGCTGCGGTTGGGTTGTATGCAGTCCGAGGCCTCAGAGTTGAACTCTCTTTAAGTGTTTGGGCTTCGCCTCTGACTCTTGGAGTGATTCATACTTTTGAGCCTTGGAAATCTTAGTTTTCAAATTTTTCAATTTTCACATTAAATTTATTTTTTATATTTTTTTTTTGGAAACACACAAGTTCAATTTGCCCTGAACTACTCGGGTTATTTTGGCAACTAGTTACCTGCGGAAAGCGGCCTCTTGAGCCGATTCACTAAGGTGGACCATGTTTAGCTTTTCTACATATGTTGCTTCAGACCCTCTACCTCTATTATACTAGGTAAAATTCTTTTCGAAAAACAACTAGATTTTCGAAAAGAATTTTTGAATCTGATCACTTGTTTCTCTACACACATGGCGCGTGAGTGGTCTTGAAGCTTCGTCTTCGTTGCATTTCACAAGGCATGGATCAGTTCGGAGGCTAACTGGGTCATGTTTTTTAAAGACTCAAACACTTTGAGGAGCAACGTGAATAAGACTAGAAGAGCCATCCTTATAAAAATATTCGTGAGAAAATTAAAATGACCTCCTTTGAATTCCTTCGAGTAGAATCATGATATGATGTTGAACTGATATTATTCTTCTCAATAGCTCGCGAGGCCCTTCATTTTATTCGTGGAAACACAGAGCAGCATGATTCTTTGCAAGTAGCAGCAGTCATGAAGTTAAAGAAAAAGAAGGAGAATGAAAAGAAAAAAAAAACACATATCTGCTTAGCTCCAGTGGTGCAACATTTGATCGCTTTCTTATCGCACCTGTAACACTGGCTGCTATATACCCATCGAACCCAGGAGAATGATCATGACCCAATCTCCAACGAGTATATTCTTTCTTCGATATTCATATCCATTTTTCGTTTTTTTCTGATTTCTCTTTCTACGTGCTTTGTGTCGTTTGGACTACTAGCGAATTCGCTGACTCGCCTCGTATTCGATTCATCCAATAGCTACTGAACATACCCAAAATCTTCAGCAGGACAAAAACAAAAATGTTTTTTCCAATTGAGGCCATGACCCCGGCAAAAGATCTTTTGTGCTTTCCTAAAACATGCCTGCGGCTGTCTCCTCTATAAAACAATTGTCCTTTTGGTGCAAATGACACCCAGAATCATACAGCTGTATAAGTCCATACTACCTTTGTGAACGCAGAAAAGCACAACGTTCCCAACCCTTGTAGCTCCTTTCAAAACATAAAATCTCAATATTCAACCGAACTTCGTCCCCGATTTTGCTCATCCACAAAGCACTCTCACTTGAGGCCCCGCACCCGGTCTCTATAATCTGCTAGCTGAGAGTTCAACTGCTCCTGCAACTGGGCATTGTACACATGTTTCTGGAATACGTCTTCTTGAACTTCGAAGTTGAGCCCGTTGTTCGCCGCATACACGCTAGAGTTGCTGTGGGCAGACACGGGCAAGAGCCACTGAATCCATGTATTTCCCATGACGGCTTTCCAGTTGGCCACGAGTCCCAAATCGTACAAGTGCGCTAGTTTCTGTTTCCGGCCCTCGGCGTCGTACTCATACTGAGCGTCCCGGTCACCCAGATAACTCCATCTGGCGTCTTGAAATTCGATCGTCGTGTAGTTTTTCATGACCATGTAAACCAGAAACGCAGCAAAGCAGCCCACGGCAACAAAGAACAGGAGCAGCACCACAAACAAAAACACGAGGTTGAGCGAGAGATACTGGTCGTTTTCATACTGTGCCTCGGCGAAGAACAAGTAAAGAAGCCGCGTAGAAACCCCACACACTAGGCCACTGAAAGCAGTCACATAGAGTAAATCCTGAATGAAATATTTGTGGTTTCCATGCCCGATACAGCTAGCGTACCAAGGACAATGGTGGTCCATGCGCAAATAGCACCGGCGGCACGTCGAGCAGTGGTGGCAGCGGTCTGGTTTCCACACCTCACAAGTATTGCACCAACGGAACGCAGGCTCGCCGTTTTTGTACTGGTGGCTGACGAGAAACTCCTGTGGCGGGACTCGCAGTCGCGCGGCGGGTTCGAGAGGCAGCGCCTCGTCGATTGAGTCGGGATTCGAGGATCTACGCGTCCCTTTGGTGTCGTATGGACTCAGGATGTCTGTGTCTCGTTGATCTTTGCGTAATTCGGCGTAATCGAGTGGCGAACCTGCACCGGCACAAATCACCTTGAAGTACGTGTATAGAGAAAGCAAGTAGAGTACCAGAAGCGGCGTAGCGGCGATATAAAACGCTTTGTTGCCTTGGTAAGATCGATGTAGTTCGACCACAATGCCGTATTCGGCCCAAGTCAAGACCAGAGAGGCGAAAACCTTGGGGAAAAGAGCCAGTAGCCAGTAGCACGTGGCCTTCGTATTCTCCCATATGCCTCGATGTACCCACATGATCGACGGCTGGCTGATTAGCATGTACAGTATATTCGTGGGGTCTTTGTATGGCGATCCGAGACCCGTTCATGTTGCGCATGGTGTACTGAGGTCGCTGGCGGGCTGATCTCTTGGGTTCAGAATAAAACCAACGACTTGAAACTAGGGAGATCTCGACAGCTCGAGATGATTTGTCATTTGTTTGAATTTTTAGGTATTTGAAATATTCGAGATATTCGAAATATTTGAGAGATTTAAGATATTCAAAATATTTGTCAGGAGATTTGTAAGTATGAGTGTTTTTATTTTGGTTTGTGTGAAATATTACCACAACATACAGGTGCTCTCCGTTCAAGCAAATAACAGCAGCAGCTCACCTTTCTTTTCGCAGCCGAGCACATGGCAACTTTACTTGTGATACTTATGGATCCTTTCGTTAGTTAAAGTAATCGACTTGGCTGTGGTTCATGATAATGGCCCGAAGATTTTTACATTTGTCTGAGTGAATCTAAGAAATTTAGAAAATTCAGAAAATTTGGTTTTTTTTTTATAAACTGACTGCAACGTCCTTTCTGAGTCTCTAGCCACTTGTTGAGTGCTTGAACTCACTTGGTTCAATTATTTGACGGCCGAAGATTTATAAAAACTCAAGAATGAGTCTCTATGTTTGGATAGTAATGAACATTGTGACTGTCAGAAGTGATAGCCAGAAGTGATAGCCAGAAGTAATGGCCAGAAATGGTAGCCAGGAGCGAAAGCATTCTCCAACATCGTTATTGCACCTTTTGAAAGCCTTTCAATTTCCTCTCGAACCCAGAAAGTCAAATCGAAGCAGCACTTTTCCTCTGCAACTCTTTTACAAACCGTTCATGTTTTCCCTTTTCTTTTTTCTTTCTCTTTTCCAGTTTTTAGTGATTGATACGCCGCTCTATAACTCTCCTATCAACCGTTCACATCTCCATCATTCCGTCTTTGGCTTCTCCCCCTTTTCTCTTTTCTCTCCCTGCTCTCCCTTCCCTCGTTTTTTCCCCTGCATTTTTGCATAGCTCTCGTACCCAATGCCTCCAAACACCATCAGCACACCGAGCCACTGGCCAATGGCCAAGTGGTGGCCAAATAAAACCACGCTCAACATCATGCTGAGCATCTTCCGCGTGACTGTGGCCGTGACAAGGATTAAAGAGTCAAATTTCTCCAAGATGATAAAGACAAACACCTGTCCCACCGCGCCCAATAGAGCAAACGCCACCATATCTGTGAGGGCGCTAGGATAGTTTTTCACAAAAGCCACCACATACCTTGCCTCTGCATCGAACTCAAACAAGAGCAAATACGCCGAGGTCAAGAAACACACAAACGCATTGAGCACACACATGACGGTGGCCCCCGTGAGTTTTTTCCCTGGCTTCAGCGCGCGGAACAACTGGTCTTGGGTCGAGTTTGTGAAGCCGTCCAAAAACATCAGGGCAAGGAGCTGGGCCATGCCCAATATCGTGTTGCCGTCATTTATGGACGCACTCTTTTTCCCGCCGGTCTTTGCAAGCGTGAACAACACCACTCCGCCCGTGACGAGCGTCGCCACCAAGTATTTGTGGGGCGGGAACTTCGTCTTATAAAGCAACAAATGTACCAACATCACCGGAAGCAATTTGCACGACTTTGCCAAAAGAAACGCAAGATAGTCCACGTGCTTTAAGGAAAGGTACCCCAACGGCGACGACACGCTCAGGGTCACTGCAATTGTTGCAAATGACCGGAGATATCCATACTCGATTCTCGACCCGGCCGATTGGTCGGGCGAGCGGAAAATCATGAATGGATTTTCCAGATAGACTACCCT
>JAKTYO010000027.1:67546-96699 GCA_030578735.1 Metschnikowia noctiluminum | reverse complement strand
TGTGTGTGTGTGTGTGTGTGTGTCTTACTACTCCTTTTTTTACTTGTCGTCGAGGCACAGGGATGAACTCCGAAATCAGCCTGTGCGCAATCCAGCAAACTGCACACACACAAGTTTATTGTATATACTATAGGGCGATGTGGGATGGAGCCAGTTTCGGAACTTGAAGGCATGCCTGTTTTTTCTTAACTCGACTGCCCGTGTAAACTAGCATTGAGGTTTTTGCGCTCTGGCTCATTGATGTGGATGCTATTTCTGTATTTCTCGTTATGTGTTATAATCCTTTGCGAGTATAACATGCCACACTTATTCGAACTCTGTACCTAAGTATCAGGCTTTGCCAAGTGCTATATTCGGGTTATAGTGCCAGTATTTGGCTGAACTTGGCTCAAAATTTCCATCGCAACATGTTCCTTCCAAAAAAAGAAGAAAAGTGGAAGGGAAATTCAAGTCTTTGATTTCTCCGAAGATTGCGTCGTTTCGCATATACTTTCCCCTGCCGGTGCCTCGTAACTGACCGCTCGAAACAGCTGGAATCTAGACCTTTATGTGCAGAAAATTTGGAAGACCCGAGCGTTTTTCTTTGCATAAGGAATCCTCTGCCGTCTGAATTTTTCCGCGATGTTCATGCCACAAGACGCCCTTTAGAGTTTTACACAATTGTAATTGGCTTCTCACAAAATTCAAAAGGCTCAGAACTTCTGAGCCGGGAATGTACGTGAAATGATTGTAGAAGAAGTCAGTACAGCCACAAGCGAGAAAGTGTGGGGTTGCGGGTGAATTTTGAAAAAACATGTTTCGCACTCAACTCGAAGGTTTTAGGGTTGGATACGCACTTTTGATTCTTCTTGCTTTTTGAAAATTAAGTAGTTTTGAGTTGACCGAGCTTTCGCAGGGCATAGTGTTTCTGTTGTGGAAGCAAGCTATTCTTCTGGCCTGGTTGCAAGTGAGGGTAAAAGGACTACACAATTCGCACTTGTTAACTAGATGTACTTGCAAACAAGGTTTTTGGAGGTGATTGTCTCACCCCTTCTCTTTTTTTTTTTTTTTTGACCTTGTGTTCACGAATTGTTTGGTGACTGATGCCTCTGCTGTGAAGATTAATGTAGATGAAGAAAATAGAGCGGTGTTTGTCGGGTTCAATTTATGATGTGCACGTGTCTTGGCTCTACCACATTCTCCACGTACAGGTGGTTTGCAATACTCACCACACAGCTATTTTGACTCTGACGTACTCAATACTTACAGCGGGCCCCAAAAAGTGTGCCGGCCGTTTGCAATTATATCTTGCGAACATGATTTTTCTAAATATCATCGATGAGGTTCTTTAATAAGAATCAAAAGAATTAGGGGCGAGCTTTTTCAATTCGAGACTCCCTCTTTTACGGGTCAATCAGTATAGTCAAACAGCTGGAGATGTTGACGGCTAGTGCGTTCCAAACACAATGCGAATTCTATGCCTTATGAAGACAATAATCAAAACAAAATTTGGCGCAGCATCATGATATTGAAACCTCAAAACGCCAACTGTTTTTTTGCATTGCTTCCACAGGTAGAAGTAGTTTCGATATAGTACGTCAGTTTCCTGAGCAAAGTCAGCTTTTTTCGTGAGCCGGAAACCAAGAAAATCTCAAGGCGCACTTCCAAGAAAAACAATTGCGACCCTTGGACGACGCACTACTGGGCAGGCTCTAGTTTTCGACTCTGTTTTACACATGACGCTCCAACAGCGCGATTCCTGGCCAAATATCCCTTGTAGTCTTTTCACGATGAAGTTGTTAAAATATCGCATACAAATGTGAAGACAATAAAAGCCAAGATAAGCGGACTGAATTTGTAATGATTGTCTGTGAAGGCACGTACCGAAAATTCTTCAGGTTGAAAATCTGGGCACTGTATCTAACAGAGACGGCGAAAGTATGCCGTCCGAGACACGGCGCGAACAATGGAAAACTATTGATCAAATTGATTAGTGTTTTTTAAATCCGAGGCTTTTACAATTCTTGGCATTGCAAATGCGACGCAGACTGCATTTTCACTGAGACTCTCTCATGTTCCTTTGAAGAATACACCTTAGGGGCAAACAAGCATTGCAATATTGTACAAAGTAGAAAAACTTTTTTGGTCTTATGGGCTAGGAAGCTCATTTCTATTCGACAACAGCAAGATAATTGCGTACTTGCCGCAAGAGACTAAGCGAAAGAGGCTGATGGGACGATAGGTCTTTTAATGCTAAGAAAAAACGCTGGCGTGCAAGTGCCGGATCATCACATGCTGACACTAGCATATGCGCACCTTGCTTAAACTGGCCACACCTCAATGCTTGGCATAAATGGGCTCGAATGATTGAATTTGCATTCTGAAAAGAGACAGACTCTCAGTCCAGCCTTAAGGCAATGCTCTGCTTCAGAAATATGTCATGCCAACAAACTTGCATACGTGAAAAAGTGAGGCCATAAGTGAGGCTCAGACCTCGATGTTTCACCATAGTGCATTTTGTTCAATCCCTCTTTTTACTGAAAAAAAAACGACCTGCATGACTTTTCGAATCTTTTTCATCAAGTGCATGTATCTTGCATGTAATGGCGTGGTCTCAATAACTCGTCGGTAGAAGAGCCAATCACGCGTAATGGTTAGGATGGCAATGACATTGTTCCAGGAGTATAAGATATCCTGTAATCCCGTAGCGACTAATAAGAACTGCTCTCTTTACCCCGTATTCAAAAATGCGAATTTTCGCAAGCTTTTTCATCTTTGTCTCTTGCCTTGTGAATGCTTTCGCATACGAGTATTCCAAATTCAGCTTGTATGGCGATGGCTTGTCCGTCGTCCGGTCTTGTCATACGGTTCTTTTCAACTCAGCGACTTTTTGCGAAAAGCAGAAAAGCAAAGGCTACGGATGTTACTGCTCGAATGTGAATGCCATGGCATCAATGGCTGGCTGTGTGAAGCTCGTCCACCAGGACACTAAGGAAGTCTTTGAGTGGCTCATTGACTATTGCAAAACTGAAAATCATACTGTCACTCAATCCCAGCTCCTTGAATCTCTTGAGTTTCTTCAGGAAAATGGCAAATCTTTCACCGCCGTGCCGAAATCTGCAAAACCAGCAAACACCACTTCCAGCCCTAACAGCTCAAGTTCGGTCCTGACAACTCAAGCTTCGAGCACTTCAGGCTCATCAAGTAACACGACTGCTTCTTCTCTGGCTTCCAAGTCCAAGACAGCGCCAAAGGTCAACTATCCGATCTTTGCCAACGAGACTGCTGTGCACAACTACTACCGGGCTTGGCGTGACCGTTACGATACATTCAACTGGGCTTACTGGTTCGCAAATGCGCTCTATGCCTACTGGGCGTTTGTCTTTTTGGTTGCTGCAGCTTGCAACTGGTCGGTGGTGTTGTTTCCTGGCTTGAGAACTGCGTGTAACGGAAGGCTCTCTAAAGCGTGGAGAAAATACGTGACGTTGCCGGCGCTCATCAAGAAGAAAAAAACGGACCACCAGGAGCTCGTGGGGATTTTCAATTTTCTTGTCCCGTCTAGATTCGAGTCGATTGTCCTTTTTGGGTTCTTTTGGTTGACGTTTCTTTTTAATGCCCTATACATGCCATACAGAGAAGGAAACCCCTTGTTCAAAACGAGGTATATCTTTATTCTCCGAACTGTTGCAGACCGAACAGGAATCATTGGCACGCTTTTACTTCCTTTGTTGTTCTTGGTTGGAGGGAGAAATAACTTCTTGCAGTGGCTTACAAGATGGAAATTCTCGACCTTTGTCACGTACCACAGGTGGATTGGAAGGGCGATTGTGGCCATGGTGTTTGTTCACACTGTGGCGTACACTACGCTTGATGTTCGGTCAAATAATTATGCTGCCCGCATGAAAAAGGAATACATGATATACGGGACTGTGGGGACTATTGCGGGCTGCATCATCTGCTTCCAAGGATTGCTCTATTTGCGCAGAAACCTGTACGAGGTGTTTTTAGTTATCCATATCTTGATGGCTATTGCCTTTATGTTGGGCACCTGGATGCATATCCGCATGCGTAAATACATGGAGTGGATCTTTGCAACCATCGCTGTTTGGGCTTTTGATCGCTTTGTCAGACTTTGCCGTATGGCCTGGTTCGGTGTTCCCAAGGCAACTGTCACTCTTTTGGCAGACGATTGTTTGCGGGTTGTGGTGCCCAAACCAAGTCATTGGCCTTCTGTTCCAGGCGGACATGCGTGGGTCTACTTTTGCAACAGCTGGTATTTCTGGCAATCGCATCCATTCACGTTTTTGGACTCCACCGTCGAAGAGAACAAAATTGTTTTCATTTTGAAGACAAAGAAGGGCGCTACTCACTATCTCACGAAAATGTTGGCCACACGCCCTGATAGGTCTTGCACAATCCGCGTGTGTGTGGAGGGACCATACGGAGAAGCCTGTTCAGTGAAGAGTCACGATAATGTGGTGTTTGTTGCCGGCGGTAACGGAATTCCTGGAATCTTCTCCGAATGCTACGACTTGGCCAGGAAGTCAGCCAACAACGCCAAACAGAAAATCAAGTTGGTCTGGGTGCTTCGTGACATTCTGACAATCGAATGGGTCTGGGACGAGTTGTCCTCTTTAAGAGAAAGTAAGGTGCAAGCTACCATCTACATCACGAGGAAAGAGGATGATGATGGTCATTTGCTTCTTGAACGCTTGTTCACTCGAGGTGAATCCTCGTCCACAGAAGAGAAAGAGAGTTACCTCAAGGACGAGAAAGATGGAAAAACAGTCATTAAACTTCTCAAGGAGCACTATCCCCATATCGAGTTCAAGTATGGCCGTCCGCTGATGGAGGAACTAGTTGACGAGCAGACCGAGGAGGCTATCAGTGGTGCCGTCTTTATTACTTGCGGGCATCCATTAATGGTAGATGACTTGAGATATGCGGTTGTGCAGAAGATCGACAAGACAGAGAAACGAGTCGACTTTTTCGAGCAGTTGCAGGTGTGGGCGTGAGAACGCTGTCTCAAGCAGATACCAAAGAGCAATATTTGTTTATGTAGGGATCACATCAATAGTTTGAAGGTCGCAAAAGCATTTATCAGACCCTTAGTTTGGTATCTGTCTGATTGCAACAAACTTAAGAAAAATGCGCTGTGATCAGCTATTAAACATAGGCTGAAATGCATGAGAGATTTTTAGTGCAATCAGGGACCTATAAAATGTTCCATGAGCTTTCCATCTTGAACTTTTATCAGTGTTTTAAAATATATATTTATCTTGGGGATTTTTTACAAATATCCTTTTTAATAGATTTTATTTTACACCTACACAGACCAAGAATCAATTTAGTTCGCGACGGTTTCTGAGAGTAAATTAAAACAGAAACAACAGGGGGAAGGGAGAGAAGCAAGGTCAGGGATACATAAACAGGTTTGATCCTAGCAAACAATTACAACAATCTCACACGAATACCGAAGCGATTGCTTCTAAGGGTATTGGAAGCGAATGAAGGCGGAAGCTTGTGGAATGGACTCTATCACTGGTTTGTGGATCAAAAAAAAAAAAAAAACGTTAGAAGAACCTGCCGGATACGGATTTGGGAGAAATAAAAATCTGAGACTTTTTTTTTGTCTGAGAAGACTGAGGGAAGTACGCCAAGGTGTCCCGGTTACTCCCCTCCTGGCTAGAGAATTAATCAGGGAACTTGGTCAGACAAACTGGCATTTGATCCGAGTCCACTCCTGGGTAGCACTTCCAAAACAGGGTCACGCCTGACGATGGAGAGTGTGCCTCTTTCTTAAGAAATCAAGTTTGAGGTGCCTGGTGTGGATTAGCGACCTATTATAGGTTTTTCTAACTATTTAGTTTTTGTTATGCAAGGGCCGAGTGAGAGAAGTCCCTGAGTAACGCCCTATAATACGATGAATCTTTATAAAAAAAAGTCTGATTCATCTTATCAAAGGACTAAAACTATAACGAAATTATATAAAAACCTCTAACCAGCTCCCAAGAAACGAACCTAGTGTCGAACTCGGGTCACCTCACGCCGTCACCACGGCAAAAGCAACCCCTCTTGGCACGCCCGTGTTAAAACGTAGAAAATTTGTCATCGACCCGCTGGGTGCGTCTTGGCGAGCATCGTCTCAGATTGAATTTGAAAGTACGCGAGTTTTGAGACATAGAGATGCTCTATCCCCGCACCAAACATCACATTCTTCAGAGCTGGCATATAACATATTTAATATCGCTGTTTGTTCGTGGGTCTTCCGATTCGGTGCGCACTACAATTGAGGTCGCAGCCAATGGCAGACTGTTCCACGCCGGTTGCACCTTATGCAGACTCTACAAGTCTTGTCGGCCATATAATGGCGTCATAAGTACAATCATATTTCTATGATGGGGGCTACCTTTAATCAGAGTGGCACGTTTTGGCGCATTATAGATCTTGATTATCCCCGTAACAACTTTTTTTATTCTCATCATCTGTTTCTTTTCATCTAAAACCTCGGCTGTTTTTTTCTCTTCTGTTCCTTACCGAAAGTCCAGGGCGACGGGGCTTGAATCTGCAGATTTTGAGCGGTGCGAAAATGAAAGCCGTGTCGGAGTTTGAATCTGTCGCCCCACATGCTTATGAAGGAACTGACGGTGAAGCGTGAAAGGGGCAGAAGATTCTCAAAAGATGAACCAGAAATGTTACTTTTCTTTGAAAGTCTCTAGAGAGTGAAGTCTACATTTTTCTACAGGATTCTTGTCGTCCTTTGTATTTGTCAGCGCCAAGTAAAGACATATTTGACGGCTTCTATCTTCCAATTTATACCGCACGATGCAGGCACTCTGAGTGCAATTCCGATGATCACAGTCGAAAAAAAAAAAAATAAAAGCAGTCGCGCAAGCAAAAGCCGCACTGCATTTGCATCGGCTTCAGGCCGGAATGTGAAGTTACTTGCCGATCGTAACGACCTTGAACTGATAAAAAATCACGAACCTAAGGATTTAAAAAGTGCAAAGCAGCTACAAATGTGGACTTTTCTAAATAATTTATTGGAAGCAGAAGTTTAGAATATCGAATAGAACTCTGTACCGCTTTCCGCTCGCGTTGCGGTTTTGGGTTTTCGTTGGCTTCTTGATAGAGAAGTTTTGTATGAGCCTTCTTTTTCATGTGAACGCCATCATGGACGACTCCTATTCCCCGTTCCCATTTTTCTCATATGCATACTATTTTTTTTTATTTTTCATAGCAACAAAATACCCAACGCCCGTTGTTGGTTCTTTGTACAGTTCAAGGCGTGGCTGGCTCGGCTATTTGGGAAAATAATTTCAAACACTGCGCCGCGTACCTGTCGATAGCAAAGGCCAGGCATATTTTGATCAAATAGATGGCTTTCTCTGAGTGGCTGTATTTGAAAAGCTTTGCATCTATGAACTCGCGGGGGCCTCAAGAGCTTATTGATCACAAAAAATATCTTCAAAGCTCAGAGCACGTCATGCATCCCTAAGAATGAGACTATACAGGCGGCTTTAAGATAAACATGAATCTTCTAATATCATTGAGACAGCGAGCTTGGCTCAATAATTCATGCCGCGTATCCGGTTTCAACTTGTTGTTTTATGAGTTCGCCATATGCATACTTGTTGTGCATTGCAACCCGAGAGTCTTTTCGGTGACTGATACTTGCCATTTCTGAACAAACTTGAGTAAACATTTTAGTTAAATTTTGAACTTGGAACCCATGCGAAGAGAACTATTTGTCTTACCGTGTGTCGAAATAAGAAAATACAACATGGAAATCATACTCACCTCACTCAAAATATGCCCCCACCCAGTTGTTTGATGATAAAGATCCCTGCATTCAATTAGGGTATCTTTTTCATCAGGTGCACAATTATGCATGGTTATGGGCGTTTGAACGACGACGGCTACAGAGCCAGTCGGGCTTCTCGTGAAAATTCCGTGGTTTTTTGGATGTACTATATTTCGGATGTACTATATATATTGGCCCTTTTTCAAAACTTCTCTTGGATTCTCGAGAAAACTGCGCTTTTTTTGAATCATGAGTTCCGTCTTAAATTTACTCACCAGTTTATATCTCGTGACATATGCGGCTGCCTATCAGTACAAAAGTTTTGCAATCTATGATCAGGGCACCATTGAATTGAGATCGTGCCATATGGCGCTTTACGCTTCGGCTACATTTTGCTCCAATCAAAGCACCAAGAACTATAAATGCTATTGCTCCGACCAGAATGCCATGGCTTCTATGGCTGGCTGTGCCCAAATGCTCAGAAAAGACACAAGCCCATTTTTCGACTTTTTCGTCGACTATTGTGCAACGCAAAACGTCACCATCACTAACACCGACTTAAAAGATTCGCTTCAATACTTGAGTGAGAACGGAAAAAATTTTACTTCAGTTAAATCTTCAACTTCAAGCAACTCGTCTGCTCGCGCTGGTAGCTCCACAACTTCTGTTGCGAGTAAGAGCTCTGATAATGCTTCGATTAGTCTTGGATCCTCTTCTTCAGTACTGGCTTCATCCGCTTCAAAGGCCGCTAATTCGACTTCCTCCGGATCTCTGGCGCAACTGTCTTCCTCTAAAACAGCCACGAAAATCAGTTACCCAATCTATGTCAATGAGACTCTGGCACGCCTTTACTATGATGCGTATGAGGCGTTTTACGGGAATTTCAACTGGTCCTACTGGTTTTCCGACGCGCTCTATGCCTACTGGCTATTTGTATTTCTCGTCGCCGCCATCTGCAATTGGTCAGTTGTTGTGTTCCCTAGTTTGAGAACTATGTGCAACGGGAGAATATCAAAGATGTGGCGTAAATACGTTACGTTGCCAGCCCTTATCAAGAAGAAGAAGACTAATCACCAAAACTTTGGGGGCATTCTTAACTTCCTTGTTCCTTCTAGGCTTGAATCCTTCATTATTTCAGGATTTTTTTGGCTTACCTTCCTCTTCAACGCCTTGTACATGGACTGGGAGGACGGAAACCCTGTATTCAAGACCCGGTATGCTGCAATCTTGAGGTTTGTTGCAGATAGAAGCGGAGTCATCGGGACCATGCTCCTTCCATTGTTGATTTTGATTGGCGGTAGAAACAATTTCCTTCAATGGCTCACACGATGGAAATTTTCTACCTTTGTTTTATACCACAGATGGATAGGCAGAGTTATCGTGGCGTTGGTTTTTGTTCATTCTGTGGCGTATACCGTCATTGAGATCAATGCTGGAAAATTTGCGGGCTTCATCAAGAAAGAGTACATAATTTACGGTGTGGCGGCTACAACAGCAGGTGGAATAATTTGTTTCCAGGGATTGCTCTTCTTGCGCCGCCAGTTCTATGAAGTCTTCTTGGCAATTCATATTATGATGGCTGTTGCTTTTCTCTTAGGTGCCTGGAGGCATATCGAGATGAGAATGTTCATGGAATGGCTTTTCGCTGCGGTTGCAGTCTGGTCCTTTGATAGATTTGTCAGAATATGCCGTATGGCCTGGTTCGGTGTTCCCAAGGCAACTGTCACTTTGTTGGCAGATGACTGTTTACGAGTTGAGGTGCCCAAACCAAGTCACTGGCCATCTGTTCCAGGTGGCCATGCGTGGGTGTACTTCTGCCATAGTTGGTATTTCTGGCAGTCGCACCCATTCACATTTTTGGACTCCACTATGGAGAAGAATAAGATTGTGTTTGTCTTGAAAACAAAAAAAGGCGCAACACACTATCTCACAAAGATGTTAGCTAGGCGTCCGGGTAAAACGGGCACTATCAGAGTTTGTGTGGAGGGGCCCTATGGTGAGTCATGCTCTGTCAAGCACCACGATAGTGTTGTATTTGTTGCTGGCGGAAACGGAATCCCGGGTATCTTCTCAGAGTGTTACGATTTGGCAAAGAGATCTGCTGCCAACGCCAGGCAAAAGATCAAATTGATTTGGGTTGTTCGTGATATTCTGACAATAGAGTGGGTGTGGGAAGAACTAACCGCGATAAGAACTACAAAAATTGAAGCCACGATTTACGTCACGAGACCGGGAGATGAAAATGGGCAAGTTCTTCTTGAGCGCATAAGTAGCAAAGAAGACTCTTCATCGGACGAGAAAGATTCTATGAGCAAAGACGGTAAAGGTACCATGGAGCTTCTCAGAGACCACTTCCCACATATAAATTTCGAGGAAGGCCGTCCTCAAATGAAGAATATCGTGGACCAAGAAACAGTGGAGGCCAATCAAAGCGCGGCTTTCATCACTTGCGGGCATCCAGTCATGGTAGATGATTTGAGGTATGAAGTGGTGCAGAAGCTTGATCGCACAGAGAAGCGCCTTGACTTCTTCGAGCAGTTGCAGGTGTGGGCTTAAGACTCACCTTGAACTGAGAGTGTACCAATTTATACTAGGATCATCCTTATACAATGCTATAGTAAGTCGGCTATTTTAAGATTTCAGTAAATAGCATAAAAGTCCACCCTCATAGTGAGTGTCGAACTGTAAATCTTCCGGAGCTGTAATAAGGAATTTTTTTTTGTCAAAGGGGGTGATAAAAAGTAAAGATGTCACGATTTTGTCTTTGGCTTATAAATTTACTTGTGTTCCATTGGTTGTATTTGTCCCACTTGCGTTTAACTGCACTAGTAAGATATGACAAAACAAAACAACAGAGCCACTTTCGTACACGAAAAATTGATCAGCCCGAAGACACATTCTCGTAGCTAAATACATCGTTTTCGAAAAGCAAGACCGAAATTTTTCTTAATCTCCATTCATACAATCTATCAGATCAAAGGCAAAAGAAAGAAAAGAATTTAATCCCAAAAATCGCAAACGCGTTCTTCTCATACAAAGCCTCAAAAGAGGCCCAAGAATTGAATATCTTCGTTTACCTGGCACCTTTCGACTGTAAACAAAATTCAATCAATTTGAAACCGTAACCGCTCCTAATTTTTTTTCTTTTTTTTTTTTCTTGTCATAGAATCAAGTTCACTATCGACAACCGGATGACAATACCATACTTGGCCCTAACCCGGCGAATCGCGATTTCAACTTAAGGGTTACCCGACTTCATGTTTATGTCGATGAGCGAGCGAGCGAGCCAGCCTTTTCTGCGATCTCTAATGACAACACGCGATCCCTAATCGATAAGACTATGACCAACAAGACCTTTGCAAAGGGCGTCAAAAATCCGTATGTGAATGATGATACAACATTAACAACCTTATCTACATTACCTGATGCCCAAGGGCCTAGATGTGAAAATGACTCTGACTAACACATACAAGACCATGAATCCAGCCTCTAGACCACCTTTTCTGAGAAAGGGAAAAACTTGATATTTTATCAGAGATGCCCAAACCTTCGCTCGCGCTCAAATCCTTTCGAGCTCTCATGATTCTTTTTTGGGCACCTTTTATTTCACTTTTCTCCTGCGGCTAGATCTTCTTTTACTGGAGTCTTTTTTTTTTCGTTTGTCATGTAATCGTGCTATATATAGGCACGCAATCGCGGGACATGAGGTTGGGAAGGGCGCTGCCTACAAACCCAACCATCATTGGAGAATATCGACCACCCCACAATTGTATGCAGTCCAGATCCACATATTGCTCATCGATCAAATGTATCGAATGTGTCTCCACTTTTCGAAGCTTTCGAATTAAGCTCAAACTCCGTAATGCGCGTAACCCGTTCACGAAGTACCTTGCATGTAGCTAATGGTCTCGGGCCTCTCAGTCCGACGAAAGTCACTAAACAAAAAGCAAAGAATGAACCCCTGAATGGGCCCCTTTCCAAATCAAAGCCCAAGATCATAGAAACATCCAAAACAGAGTTGCTTTTGAACAAAACGGGGTCTACCCTGAATGGTGAATCACCGCTGTCCCGCATTCCCAAATCGCCGGCGTCGCCAAAAAAGTCAATTAAGAGACCGCACATCGAACAAGCTTTTGCTCATATCGAAACGCCTTCCAACCTCGAGCTCCCGGCTGGTTTCATAGCATACCACTCTCCAAAGTTCGTGGAAGCTATCAAACATGTGATTAGTATCGACCCCTCGCTATATCCTGCTGTAGTGTACGATAACTTCGAGGCCTTTGCCATGAAAAAAGATGTGGTTCAACTCCAGGGACAAGAATTGATTACTAGCTACTGGCATTCGCTCATTTCGTCGATTATATCTCAGCAAGTCTCTGGGTCTGCGGCAAAAGCAATCAAACGCAGGTTTAAAGATTTGTTTACAGGCGATCCGACGCCAAAAGCCGCTCTTGCCATACCGTTGGATACACTAAAAGCGGTTGGATTGCTGAGCATGAAGCTCAAATACGTCGTGCACATCAGCGAGGTTTTTTCTGACCCCGCGTCCAACTTGGCTTCGGAGGAATTTTACAGGAGGAGCAGTACCGAAGACTTGATTGCCGAGTTGGTCAAACTCAAAGGTGTTGGTGAGTGGTCAGCAAACATGTTTGCGGTATTCACATTAAAAGAACTTGATATTTTCGCCTACGATGACCTAGGCGTTGCGAGGGGTGTGGCAAGATACTTGCAGGTGAGACCTGCCGTTTTGGATGAGATAAAAGCGGGCGTCCATGCTGTCGAAGAGCTCAAGGTACGGTTGAAGAGAAAATCCAAGTTTCATTCTGCCAGCTCCAAGCGGGACTGGACCCCAATTCATGATGAGTATGTGAAGTTCCTTGCGTTGAAATTTCAGCCCTGCCGTACCGCATTCATGCTTCTCATGTGGAGGCTTTCGTCAACAAACATAGACGTACTAGAGGAAAACTAAGTTGGCTTGTACAAACAGTCGATTGAGATAACAATTCAGAAATCGCTTACGGAGAAACGCAAGAACTCTTGTGAGTTCATATTTGCGCCATGTGGCGAGTCTACAGTCGAGGCGACCGAGCAAGCTTTTTGTATTGTCGCTATGTTGCTCTGTTTATTCAAGATTTACAAAATGAGCTGATGCAGACACAAAGTCGATCTAAGGTCTTATCCAACAAGTATCATTTGTCTCGAACATGACACAATCTGGACGTTCTGAAATGTCCTGGTTTTCCCGTCGACGCGCCACTACAAGAGGATAGCGAAGAGCGGCAAGACCAACAAGAAAGTAATGGACTCCACAGACGCCGAGCTACGGAACAATCTACCGATGTCCTCGCTCGCGATATAGCTTGCCTTGATCGCCGTGAGCTCCTCGTCGATTGCATCGTAATCGCTATCGAAATTGTTGTCGTGGAGAAACTGCAAATCTTCTGCGCAAAACCCGCGGTGCTCGACCAAGTAGTCAATGAAGTCGTCGATTTTGAGGTCGATGCATTCTGCCCCTGACGACTCCTCTGGTGGCGTGAAGTCTTCGTCTCTATCGTTCTCCACAATGAATCGAGTCCATGTGCGCAAGTCTGAGTCGTCGGACAAAATGCGCTCAAGATTGGTGAATTTCGTTTTGAGTGGAGCATTCTCGGGATTTGAGAGTGCACGAAAATGGTTGAGAGACAGAAACGCCAAGAACTCCTTGATGTAGTCTGTTTTCAGTTTCACTCGCGTGTCAGGGACAACGCCCATTAGAAGCAATGAGGAACGAGAGGTTGCTGGGCTAGAAGTTTCGGGATTCGCAGGCAAAGGGTTGGTTCGTGAATGAACAACTCGCTCGGGCACGTCTCTAACCCCCAGCACAGTTGTGGCAAAAGCAAACGAAAGCAAAAAACACGCGGCGACAATATACTTTGTTTTTGCAAGCATTGGGTTATTTGAGCAGAATTCAGTGGCTGTAATCAGAGCCGGCTTTCTGGGGGGTAGCAAACTGTTTCGATGGTAGAGCCACAAAGCACGGCTGCGAAAACAGAGTTGGCCCAGCTGCAACCGAGTGGTATTTGTCACGTGACATTATCACTATTCATTTTAAAAAATATGTATTTTCAGTGACAATTGGTTTATCTCTATTGTTGTTGTAAGGATTTATTGCGTATTCTCTACTTTGCTCCTTCTGGTTTTTGCTTTTCTGGTTTTGTAATTTTGTCTTTTATTCTCTCTTTTTCTTGTTCGAAGTCACTAATGAGGAGTTTGGGAAGATCACGAACATGTAAGCAACACACCTCTTGAGCATCGGCAACTGCAGATTTATGATGAAATAGTATATCATAATGTACAAATTATTGAAATGAGATGTCTTTGACTTTTCTCATGGGTAATGGCCTTTTCTGGGGCCGAAATAACCCTCCGGCGCAGTCGCAGCATTTAAGTTCCCGAAGTTGGTTCCATCAAGACCAGCGTAGGGGATCGTATTACCCCACCAACTAAGAGTCTTCGAGTGGTACTGCACAGCAAAGAATATAATGATACTGCTGAAGGCAACGCCCGCGTTCAATGATCCCGATAACAAAAAGGTGTACTTCTTGAACCATCCAAGGTATCTGGATCTGATTACGTTCATGAAGAAGAAAGACGCAATCACGCCAGGGGTGAAGTAGGATAAGTTGTAAGGAGCAAATATCAAAAAGCCTCCAATCACCAATACAGGCTCGAAGTATTTCACGGGCTTGTACTTGCTAAAGTACTTCTTGACCAAGAACATAACTGGCGCAAGCAAGAAGCCAATCAAGAAGCACCATTGGAAAATTGGATAGAGCCCAGAGAACACTCTCTTTGGGCCAATGACACCCCAGATGATAGAAGCAGAATAAAACGTACGTGCACTTGGGCAAGTAAACTTCTGAGGCTGCCTGACGTCGCAATAGTCCTGGATATTGTCCATGGTGAAGTTAATCACGGCCAAACTGATAAAGCAACTGATCAACGTTGAAAGAAGCTGAGTTCTGAACAAAGACCGTGGAGGAATTCTAACGTAGTGACCCATCTTTTGGTCAGAGATATAATTCTGCGCTTGTCCGTCAATGTTGTAGCCCAAGGCTTTCACAAACATCAAAGCTATGCCGTTACCTGGTAAAGCATAACCGGTTATCAACTGAACCAACACATTGAGACCAAAACTAAAGCCAGTGATGGAGTACAAAAGGGTAAGCGGAATCAAAAATACAAAGTTGATACCTAACGCGAAGAAGACCGTCCACACGGGGGTTTGCATTGGGTACAACTGGAGACACAAAATTGCCATGACAATCGAAGCCACTAACACAATGAGAAACCACCATTCAGGAGTCTCTTTATACTTGCGCATGGACTTCGAAAATGCATCGTGGTATCCCTCGTACAGCGATCTGTTGAAGTCTCTAAAGGCACTGTAGAGACCACCAAGCGCAAACTTGATATGAGTCCAGTGTGTCAATCCCATGTAGACAACCGTGAAAGGATAGATTGCAAAAAATGCGCCATAAACCACCATATTTGCCGCTGTGTAGAAGGGGGGACTGTAAGCTTTGTACTTAGTCTCGTCAATCAAGCTTTTGTCATTGAGAATGTTGCTGACCAGAAACGGCTTAGCGGTGTTGGTAAACAAGGCGTTCGAGTTGATGGGCAAGTATCCGGTATATTTATAGTTAGAGTACCAGAGAGCGAGAATCGTGAAGAAGGCGAGAATGGATCCAGCATATTGATTGATTTGCGAGTAGAAAGGAATGGTCAAAGCACCATTGTAGTCGATGATGTTCCAGTCAAACGTAGTGATTGGATTAAGTCCTAAACCTGTAATGGAGCCTGTGATAACTGCCAAGGTTTTGTTGTTTGGAGCAATCCATGATATCCAATTAAAGTAAGACAAAGCCTCAAAAAGGTAGTTTGGAACCCAAAAGTATAAGAACGATCCCGTGAACGCAACGAGGAAAAAGTTGTATCTGGAAATTTTCCATCCATTGATAATTTCCTTCGCTTCAGGCTGCAATAATGCCTTGTTCAAAGCGAGTGTAGGCAAAATGCTTGGCCAAATCGCACGGGTTGGATAAACAGCGAACTTTCTCATGATACCGGCAAAGCCGAACCCCATAAACTGGGTGCAGAAAATCAACAAAATTTGATAGCCCCAATTTACCCACTTGACACCGTAAAACTTATCCATTTTCATGACTGGAATATTGTATGACACGTATGGAGTGCCGCCCGACACCGAGTAGAAAATCGTGGCCAACATCTGCTCCTTATGATTCCAAGGCCCAGGATTGAGGTCGATGTTCCATTTCCAAAGCTTGATAGAACGCTTAGGCAATAACCATGCCAATAACATACCACTAGGGTAGAGGAAAACTTGCACCACGGCTGCGTTCAACTTGATAGCAGGCTGTCTCATCAAGAAAAACTCGTTAATGAATGCGCCAAGCGCCGTCCAGACAATTCCAACGATGTATACTCTAAGTGTTTCGCAGTATGTGTCCGCATCGACATAAGGCTCAGTGACCGCTCTGACCTCAGCATATGGCGAGTGAAACTCGATGATTCCAGCTTCTGTTCTCACTTGCAATTGCCAATCAAAGATATCGTCGTCGGCAAGAATCTCCTCGTTCCAGTTTTTCTCGGTTGTGAAGTGGTTTACAGCGGAATCGTTCCCTTCGATGACTCTTCCTTCGCCCAAAGAGTTGAACGAGGCTGGAGTCGCAGCGACTAAATTCTCAACAAAGTCGTAGTCCTTTGTCGGGATGTTCACGTCATTTTTGTGTTCTTTGAGATAGATCTTGAGGATCTCGACAGCCTCAGCCACGGGCAAGCTCTGGATTTTCGCAATCAAGTACGACGCAGCCAACGGGAGCTCATCCAAAGAGACCAAGGTGTCGAAGTTGAGTCTTTTCAAAATGTAAAATTGCTGCGCAGAGGTGAAGTCGCCTGCGACATCGTCAAGAGCCACTGGCTGAGAGGTAATAGCCTTCAAGGTGTCCAGCATCTTGGAGCTGTTGTCTTTCACCGAAACACTCGCGACATCGACCTCAGTCTGACGTTTTTTTTCTTCCATCCCGAACGTCTTTTTATGGAGCAAGAAGGGTTGGATGGAAAAAAAGGGGATTACGTGACTCGCAGTGATTTTTTGATGCTTTAATAGCCCTCAATTGTCTCCACAGTCTTGCAACTTCTCCACGCATATCTGCAAAAGCGAGCCATGGTAATGCACGGCTCTGCCCAACTAGGTATATCATGTTCGGCGTAGGGCTGGGAGCTGCATGAAATATACACTGTCACCATCATACGACTTCTGAGGACGCGAATGGCAATGCCCTCTTATCTCTTGCAATTTGCTTGGCGTTTATTAGGATCACGGTTCCCCGCATACTTCGGTTCGTTCATTCTCCGCACAAAACGGTTTGCGGAGTGATACGAGTGATGAGGCAGTCTCCTGCGTCGATCTCAGTGCAGCAAATAATGCGCCTTTCGAAAAATCTGTTACGCTCAGAAACTCAACATCACCTGCTCACTTGAGGGCTGAAACCATGAACACTGACCAGAAAGACTTTCTATTCCGTACAAGGAGCCGGGTGCTTGGAATCTTGCGTCGAAATTCTTGGCATTTCGAGATCTTGCGCGGATTTTGTTATCTAGATTCCGTGCTTACGAACAAGCTGCTGTGTAATCTGTCTTCCCAGAAAACTGATCGTCCAATGAAACAGCCCTTCATCGTGCCACGCGACATTTTTGCATGTGTTGCATGTTCCAAGGTCAGCCGCCCGTCGAGGCCGGGGTTTTCCGGATAACCCAGCGAGTAACTAAAAACGACTCAGCGCAGCTCGACGAAAAACAAGCACAGCATAGCTGGTTCTTCTTTTAGATCTCAAATGCAAAGTATTTGTGTCAAATTTAAAACATTCACAAAGACAAAAGGTGTCGATACCGTGCATCCGCTTTCCCGACTGGCGCTAAGCTGTAGCTGTGGCTCCACTGACCGTTCGATAGAGATTTGCTGGCAGGATTAGCCGTTGAGGCGCTCTTGTGCCGATCTCGCGGCATGCCAAGAAAATGCGGGTTGAGAGAGGGCGTGCATCGTTTCTCTTCGCTCTGCTTGCGGAAGTTAACGATATGAGACTGGATAAGAACAAGCAAATTTTGTTCGGGGCTTGTTCGTATCCAAAGAGTGTAAAAATGCTTTGATCCAAGTCCACTACCCATGCTCTGGCTCATCACTTTTGGTCTTATTTCCGCGGAACTTTTCGTGCTCGTGAACGGTTTAAAATTCTTAACGCTAATAGTCTGCACCACTTGACATTTCAAAATCAAGCAACCTAATGGGAAGTCAGTGGCATTTTAACGTGGTTCAAATGTTTATCTTTGGTTTAGTTCACGCTTGTACTGGTCTAGCCGTTGTTCAAAATTTTTTTGCCCATGGAGAATTAAAACTCTTCTATAATAGACGGAAATAATTTAATTTCTCAATGAGTAACATCACGTGACTACATTGTGCTTCTGGGAAATCAACACCTGTCTACTTTACTTCGTCTTATCGTGGTGAGCGATAGTAATTGTAATCTTTGACAATGAAATTAAAATAAAAAGGCTGTAAGAACAGGGGAAAAAATCTCGCGTCGAACGAAGAGATGAAAACTCGACATTCCCTTCTGCTGTAACTATAGACATGTCGCAGAGACGACCCCTCTAAATTTCGATCTGGGAGGCCGCGCGCGTCACCCTTCTTGTTCCTCCCTCATTGTTCCTCGGCTCAAAGAACTTTTGTGGGGTCTGGCTGTTTGCTAATTGAGTGAGCGCTTGCCTATCCGCTTATAGCGAAAGTCAAAGAATCAATTAAATTACCTAGTATGAATAGAATATACTATATTAGCAAGATGCATATTGAGCTGCTTTGTAGGTTATGGATCATGACATTAGATGTTGACAACTTCGGTATAAACGATTTGATTGACTAAGCTGTAGGTTCGGAGTTGTAAGAGTCCCCTTATTGATATCATAGACGCCGGGCTGCTAATTTTCTAGCTTTTAAGGAGAGAACCCAAAAGGAAAAGAAAGTTGAGTGGTGATGGCTTCTCGATATATGGCATTACTGCAAGTTCACTCATCGCTTGCGAATCACGAAAAAGAAAGCCCAAACAATATTGTAAGAATCTCCGGAGTCAAGTCTCTGCCAAAGGAGTGTATGCAATTTGGATAAAAAAAAGTACTCTCACCCGTCTCTTTGCACTTACAAAAAAAAAATTTAAAAGAATTGACCCGCTTTCTGATGCTTTTAAACGCGCACGACTTGGTTCAAAAATTGAAGCCCTCAATGAAGCTTTAATTGCTCTCAATATGACTCATAAGCATAATGTGAGTTTAGTTACATAAATGTGTGTTTAGTTACATATTCAGTTCGAATAAATGTGTCTGTGAATTAGTTTACATAGCCACGGCTCATGCTGGAAGGAAGCAAGAACGAAATCATGGGTAATGGCCCTTTCTAGGCCCAAAATATCCATCTGGGGCAGTGCTTGCATCCATGTTTGAAGCGCCCAAAGCATCAATTCCAGCGTAAGAAACAGAATTGCCCCACCAGTTGATGCCCTTTTCATTGTATTGCACAGCAAAGAAAATGATAATACTGCTGAAGGCTACACCCGCAGTCGAGGCGCCAGACAACAAAAAGTTGTATTTCTTGAACCAATAAAGGTACCTATTCCGGATCACGTGCATGAAGAAGAACGAGGCGATAAGACCTGGTGTGAAATAACTCAAATTGTATGGTGCAAAAATGAGGAAACCTCCAATGATCAAAACCGGCTCGAAGTACTTGACGGGCTCATACTTTCTGAAATACTTCTTGACCATAACCATCACGGGAGCCAACAAAAATCCAATGAGGAAGCACCATTTCAAGATTGGGTAGAGTCCAGAAAAGACCTTCTTAGGACCAATGACACCCCAAAGAACCGAAGACGAGTAGAAAGTTCGTGCGCTAGGGCAGGTGAACTTTTGCGGTTGACGCAATAGTCCTTGATATTATCGATTGTGAAATTAATCACGGCCAAGCTGATGAAGGAACTGATAAGTGTTGAGAGGATCTGGGCTCTGAAAAGTGCACGAGGAGGAACGCGGAGGTAATGACCCATTTTTTGATCGGTGATATAGTTTTGGGCTTGCCCATCAATGTTGTAGCACAAAGCCTTGACAAACATCAAAGCCAACCCGTTGCCCGGAATGGCGTATCCGACTATCAATTCCACCAAAACATTTAGTCCAAAACTGTAACCCGTGATTGAATACACAAGTGTGAGCGGAATCAAAAACACGAAATTGATACCCACCGCGAAGAAGATACTCCTTACTGGAGTTTCCATTGGGTAGATCTTCACACAAACAATCGCCAAAATAATCGAGACGACTAGAACAATCAAAAAGCACCACTCCGGAACTTCTTTGTAGTTGCGCATAGACCTAGAGTAAGCATCATGGTACCCATCGAAGGTCGACTTTTTGAAGTTTCTGATCGCACCCCAAAGACCCTTGAACGCAAACAGAATGTGCGACCACTGCGTCAAACCAACATAAAGTACAGTGAATGGATAGATAGCGAAAGAAAGCGCCATAATTGACCATGTTGGCAGCGGTATAAAACGGAGGGCCATAAGAATCGTACTTGGCCTGATCCAACAAGTTTTCTTCATTTAGAATGCTGACACCTTATAGGACTTTCCTGTGTTGGTAAACAACCCATTTGAGTTGATGGGCAAGTATCCGGTCCACTTATAATTGGTGTACCAGACTCCAAGAATGCAGAAAAAGGCAATAATCGAGCCAATGTATTGGTTGAGCTGCGAGTAGAATGGGATGATCAAAGCAGAGTTGTAGGAGATAATGTTCCAATCAAATGTTGTGATAGGATTGAATCCTAAGCCACCAACAGATCCAGTGACAACCGCCAAAGTAGCATTATTGGGGGAAATCCACGTCATCCAATTGAAAGTTGAAAGAGCCTAGAAAATATAGTCTGGAAACCAGAAGTACAAAAAAGACCCTGTGAATGCGACAAGAAAAAAGTTGTAACGAGAAATTTTCCACCCGTTAATGATTTCTTTAGCCGTCTGCACCAAAGCCTTATTCAACGCAAGAGTTGGCAAGATGCTTGGCCAAATGGCGCGAGTAGGATAAACCGCAAACTTTCTCATTATACCAGCGAAACCAAATCCCATGAATTGAGTGGACAAAATCAACAAGATCTGGTATCCCCAGGTGGCCCACTTCACCCCATAAAACTGGTCCATCTTCAAAACCGGAATGTTATAAGACACGTACGGAGTACTACTCGAAACCGAGTAAAACAAGGTCGCCAACATTTGTTCCTTGTGGTTCCAAGGCCCTGGGTTTAAATTGATATTTCATTTCCAAATTTTGACAATGCGTTTGGGCAAGACCCAGGCCAAAAACCAGCCACTGGGGTAGAGAAAAACTTGAACAACGGGGGAACTTAACGTGATCGAAGGTTGTCTCTCCATGAAAAACTCGTTGATGAATGCACCAATAGCAGTCCAAATGATTCCAACAATGTACACACGAAATGTCTCAACTGGCAAGTCAGCATCATCTTAAGGCTCAGTGACAGCTCTTACCTCTGCATATGGCGAGTGGTATTCTATAATGCCCGCTTCGGTCCTGACTTGTAAGCCCCAATCGAAAATGTCGTGATCACCAAATTTAGCATCGTTCCATTGCTTCTCAGAATGCATCTTTCGCTCGGCATCTTTTTCAAAAGTAGCCTCGATGCCATCTTGACCTGATCTGGGATCATAGGCAAGCAAGGTCTCGATGAATTGAAAGTCTGAAGTCTTGATGTTGAGGTCGTCAGCGTGCTCGGCGACAAATTCTTGAAGGATGCCTACGGCGACAGCCAAAGATAATTGCTTGATTTTCTCCAACAAGTAAGAGACAGATAAGGGAAGATCGTCCAAAGACACCAAAGTATCGTAATTGAGTTTTTTCAAAACATAGTCTTTTTGTTCGGGGCTCAAGTTTTCGGCAACTTCATTGATCGATAATGGATGAGACGCAACGGCCCTCAATGTGTCCAGCACTTGAGAGCTCTCCTCCTGAGATCTAACGCTAGCGATGTTGAAATCTGTATGATTTTTCTCAGATGTCTTTTAGAGAGTTAGCTCTGATAAAAAAAATTCGATAAATAAAAAAAACCTTCTAGGTTATCCCCCGACACCACACACGTTATATATAAACCATGTCCGCCGAATAATTCCTTATTGACAGAGTCAGCTGATTGCATTCGCATCCGTTCGAACGTGTGGCACTATGCAACTTTCGGGCGTGTGACATCTGTGACGGCACTGAAGGCAGAGCTTGCACGACAAGCCGAGATAAGCCGAGATAAGCCTGCATCTTTGCATGAACTTTCCCGGGTTTTCCGTGGATTCTCGCGCCTTCCTTGAAATACGACGAGGCAACTTGACAAAGACGTGATATTAACAAAAAGAAAAATTTTGATCTGTATATCTGTGCTTCTGCTAGGTGGTATAAACGGCTTGATACGTCGTTTGACGACTGTTTAGATCACGCGAGGCCAAGAAAATGTGAATGCGAGATCCAAAGTAGTGGTGGACACCTGTGACGGCCGCACAAATGATATCCTGTATGTAATTTGATAAATTGGCAACTGTACCCGATTTTGAGCCATACAATAATTCCGGCGAGGTGGTGTTCAAAAATATCATTACTAATTTTGTGCATTCTAAAATTATGAGTGTGGCTCAAAGTGACGACGACGCTAAATCCGGGGAAATATTGAGCTGCATCTTGAGACCGCTTTTTATCTTGAAGCTTGCACTCGAAAAATTTGGTTTTTTGAGGAAGTCGGGTCAGTGACAGGTTTGGAATCAGTGGTAAAAAGCAAAAAATAATTCTTTTTCACTCACTTAATCTGAAAAACCTTAAGCACAATCTGTAATCAAGGTTCTGGGCTGTTATAAATGTCTCAACGTTCCTGCGTTTAGGCGATGCGAACGTGCACGACTTAATAAACATTTGGCGTGAATTTTTCTTTTCTTCAAAGCGAAAACGTATTTAGGTTGAAGCAATCCACAGTGTTGAGTTCGGCTGGTTAGACAGCCTCTTTGCAAATTTCATCTTCCTGGGATGTCATACTCGGGCTCCAAGGAAGAGTTAGTCAAAAGAGATTATTGTATTTCTTCTCATGTCAAGAAGTGATGAAGTCAATTACGTAGATTGTGGGCGGTGCGGCTCAAAGCCACAGATCAAGGGGCTTTTACTGTTAGGAAGGATTCCGGCTTGATGAAGACTCTTAAGAATAATAGTAACTAGCGTGGGTGTGTCGTTTATAAGTCAGACTCTGCTCCGCTCTAGCGGTTCCTTCTACTAGCTACCGCTACGCGCTTACACAAATACATACTTGCATCCATCCTGCACATAGTTTAGGACCGCGCATCGACTAATTTCTTGCAAACGACTCCAAGTCGTTGCCTTACATTCACAACCAGTTGATCGTTTTGGCCGGGTGGTCAAAGCTTAAGGGGTGGTGGTTGGCCTCGAAGTCCGGAGTTTGATTCCCCGAGTGATCAACTGACAGTCTTGTCTCGCTGGCATATCGTGTAGGACCGTGACCACATATGCCGCGCCACATATACTTATATATCATTAAAAAGTGGGTGCGCATTAGGCGGGGGGCTCCAGGCCCGTAATAACGTCGGGGGTCGCTGGCTCTGTTACGACAGGGCGCCTGGTGTGTGTCTGGGGGTGTGTTAAGGTTTTCTGTGTATATAGTACATAGTTTAGTCTGCCGACTACGGTCCGCGGTCCTTCAATACATATGTTTTTTAGAAAATAAAAAAAAAACGATTTCCGGGAAGGCTGCGTATCATCTACCATATCTTATTCCTCTTCTTTTGGAAGTGCGGGTTGTCCATGATTTTATTTCAAGTTATATATATAAAACTCTTCGAAGATAAAAATGGGCCATAAAGGTGACACAGTAACCCCTTAGCTAAAAAGCTATAAGCCAAATCTGACATACGAGGCTTGAACTAGATGCACAAACTTTCTTTAACTGCCATGATCAACAGAGGTTTGTTTCATTTTGAGAGCAACTCTCTCTCAAAAATTGAGAGGGCAGCAACCGAACTCCGGAGCATTTGAAAAGCGGTTTCACGTTGGAAAAGATATCTGTTAGGCTGGGCAGATAATGGGTCAAGCTCGCCCTAACGTCTAAGCCAAACAATGGGAGAAAATTTTCTTCTTTGATCTTTGTTCTTTCAGACAAACAAGTTCACAAAGCTAGATATGATGGGGAAAGTTATGAAAACTTCGTTTGAGTCTCTCCCCGTGCTGCGCAGGAGCTTATTGTTTTGCAAGAAAGTATTGTTTCGGTAAAGGGCGCTAGAAATTCGCATACCCCAAGCAATATTTTGCGCAACCGGAAACTTTCTCAACTTTCAGTCTCGGACAGGATTCCAAAACTCCTTTTTTATGCTTATTGCTTCCTTCTTAGAAATCAGAAAAGCATTCAAGAAGGGCTAACAAGACAGGGTACATAGACCATTTCTCAAAGCACAAATCAAACAAGCGATCAACCCACCACATTTACTGTCACAAGCTACTTGCTTCTCGAATCAAAATTGTGCTCGACTTCATGCCGCAAGTCAGCATCAATTGACGAAACCGCTGCAGCGGCCAGATTTGGTTTTCCAATCAATGAGAATGAAAAAAGAATTAAAAGGTATGAAAAAAAAAATTATTTACGGTTGATTAATTATCTAGAAAAACACTATCATGGGTAATGGCCCTTTCTAGGCCCAAAATATCCATCTGGGGCAGTGCTTGCATCCAAGTTCGAAGAGCCCGAACCATCGATTCCGGCGTATGAAACAGAGTTTCCCCACCAGTTGATGTCCTTTTCATGGTATTGCACAGCAAAGAAAATGATAATACTGCTGAAGGCTACACCTGCAGTCAAGGCGCCAGACAACAAAAAGTTGTATTTCTTGAACCAATTAAGGTACCTGTTTCGGATCACGTGCATGAAGAAGTAAGATGCGATGAGACCAGGTGTGTAGTAGGACAAGTTGTAAGGCGCATAAATCAAGAAACCACCGATGATCAAGACAGGCTCAAAGTACTTCACAGCTTTAACCTTTCTGAAGTACCTTTTTATCAAGAACATCACAGGAGCGAGCAAAAATCCGATAAAGAAACACCATTTCAAGATAGGATAAAGACCAGAAAACACCTTCTTCGGTCCAATGACACCCCAAATGACAGAAGAGGAATAGAAAGTCCTAGCACTTGGACAAGTAAACTTTTGCGATTGACCTGTTGTGCAATATTCATGAATGTTGTGGATAGTGAAGTTGATGACTGCCAAACTGATGAACGAGCTGATCACAGTGGAAAGTATCTGTGTTCTGAACAAAGCCCTGGGCGGAATTCTGAGATAATGCGCCATTTTTTGATCGGTGATGTAGCTCTGAGCCTGTCCATCAATGTTGTACCCCAAGGCTTTGACGAACATCAAAGCCATACCATTACCGGGCAAGGCATATCCCATTATCAACTCAACCAAGACATTGAGGCCAAAACTGAAGCCTGTAATCGAGTAAACAAGTGTGAGGGGAATCAAAAAGATGAAGTTTATTCCCACTGCAAAGAAAATACTCCACACTGGGGTCTCCATCGGATATACCTCCACACAGATGATGGCCAAGACGATGGAAACAATCAAGACCACTAAAAAACACCACTCTGGAACTTCTTTGTAGTTGCGCATAGACCTAGAGTAAGCATCATGGTATCCATCGAAGGTTGACTTTTTGAAGTTTCTGATCGCACCCCAAAGACCCTTGAATGCAAACAGAATGTGCGACCACTGCGTTAAACCAACATAAAGAACAGTGAATGGATAGATCGCAAAGAAAGCGCCATAATTGACCATGTTGGCAGCGGTATAAAACGGAGGGCCATAAGAATCGTACTTGGCCTGATCCAACAAGTTTTCTTCATTTAGAATAGCTGACACCTTATAGGACTTTCCTGTGTTGGTAAACAACCCATTTGAGTTGATGGGCAAGTATCCGGTCCACTTATAATTGGTATACCAGACTCCAAGAATGCAGAAAAAGGCAATAATCGAGCCAATATATTGGTTGAGCTGCGAGTAGAATGGAATTGTCAAAGGGTAATTGTTAGATATGACATTCCAATCGAACGTCGTCAAAGGATTAAGTCCCAAACCTGTGATTGAACCTGTGACAACTGCCAACGTCGCGTTATTGGGGGAAATCCACGTCATCCAGTTAAAGTACGATAAGGCTTGAAAGATGTAGTCCGGAAACCAGAAGTACAAAAAAGACCCTGTGAAGGCAATAAGAAAAAAATTGTAACGGGAGATTTTCCACCCATTGATATTTTCCTTTGGCTCTCTTTGAACTAATGCCTTGTTCAATGCAAGAGTTGGCAAGATGCTTGGCCAAATGGCACGAGTAGGATAAACCGCAAACTTTCTCATTATACCAGCGAAACCAAATCCCATGAATTGAGTGGACAAAATCAACAAGATCTGGTATCCCCAATTAGCCCACTTGATGCCGTAAAACATGTCCATCTTGATAACCGGAATGTTATAAGACACGTACGGAGTACCACTTGAAACAGAGTAGAAAAGAGTAGCCAACATTTGTTCTTTGTGGTTCCAAGGCCCGGGGTTCAAGTCGAGGGTCCATTTCCAGATCTTGAGTTTCTTTTTAGGTAATATCCAGGCCAAAAACCAACCACTTGGATAAAGAAATATCTGGACAACTGCAGAGTCCAAAGTAATTGATGGTTGTCTCTCCATAAAAAACTCGTTGATGAACGCCCCTATGGCTGTCCAAACAATACCAACGATGTAAACCCGGAGCGTCTCAACAGGCAACTCCACATCGTCATAGGGCTCAGTGACTGCTCTAACCTCGGGGTAAGGTGAGTGGAACTCGATGATACCGGCCTCGGTCTTCACCTGCAAAGCCCAGTCAAAGACTTCATGTTCTCCGTGTTGAACGTCATGCCAGTTGTTCTCCAGAATGACTTTTTCGTCTTGCTTTCTCTTCTCATCGAAAATTCCGTCGACTCCTTCATTGTATGATGCGGGTGCTGAGGCGAGCAACTTCTCAACAAATTCGAAGTCTGCGGTTTTGATATTCACGTCGTCTGCATGCTCCGCGACAAACTCTTGGAGAATGCCAACGGCGTCTGTCACCGATAAATTCTCGATTTTCTCCAACAAGTAAGACACGGACAATGGAAGTTCATCGAGAGAGACCAAGGTGTCGTAATTAAGTTTCTTCAAGACGTAGTCTTTTTGAGCAGCACTGAAATCTCCTGCAACTTCAGTAATTGATAATGGATGCGACGCAACCGCCCTCAAGGTGTCCAGCACCCTGGAATTGTCGGTGGTCACGCTTGCAACGTTCAAACTGGTTCTATCTTTTTCGTTGCCCATAGTTGAAGGATTCGGCTTGAAAAGATTTGCCGAAGATTTTTTTGTGTATCCTGGCGAACAAATATTGAAATTGTGAAGGGTTTTTTGGCTTTTAATAGCCTGAAGCTTTGCTCCCACACCACTTTTGCAA
Source organism: Metschnikowia noctiluminum (assembly GCA_030578735.1). Classification (NCBI taxonomy): domain Eukaryota; kingdom Fungi; phylum Ascomycota; class Pichiomycetes; order Serinales; family Metschnikowiaceae; genus Metschnikowia; species Metschnikowia noctiluminum. Next base: position 69,249 of record JAKTYO010000027.1, on the reverse strand, counting down.
TCTAGCCACACTTATCAGCATTCAGTGCCTTCGCGTCGCACGGCACCATGCACGGCGTGCTATATCTGGAAATCGATTTGTTCAGTAATGCACATGGACTAGTTTTATCGCACGTTCTGGTATATAGTCAAATGTGGGTCGGCTCAAACTCGTGTTTCTTATCTGTGGACCTGCTTTTCGCGCTTTGTCCAATACATGATTGCCGTGGCTCCTGCGGCCCCAGCCGCCTTCGCATAGATACACCCTAATCTTATCACTGTGTCAAAAACTTGATGGCCAAAGCCGCCGTTTGTGGGAGCGGCTCTTATCTTATAGTTTTACGAAATCTGTGAATTCGAGTAATTGAAATTTTTCGCCAGAAGTAGAACGTGTCACAATAAGAAATCGGACTTCCAGCAAGTACAAGTCCAGCTCAAGAAACATGTGAGCCTGTAGTGTTGTTTGTTTTCTCATAGTCATGATCAGATTTCTAGCGGTTAGGTTATGTCGAGCAGGTAATTGACACTTCCAACTCTGTATGCGACGAGTGGACTTTTCACATTCGATATGGTTTGGAGCCAGTGGACGACAGATTGTCACGTCATTATCTGACTGGCTTCCTCAAACCTTGTTTTGTGGACAGAAAGCGAGTTTTCTTGTGGTCTGTGATATATTTTTTATGATCGTGACTATCTCGGAAATAACAGTAATCGAAAATTCTCGTTGAACCTTGCTCAAGATTTTTGTCAATCTCACAAAGATTTTGAAAGCTAAGAAGCGCCGAGTCTCTGGGTGTCGGAATTGTGGAAACGCGAAGGTTGACAGGCCTTGAGTTTTGCACGTCTGTAGCATAGAGATGCGCAAGTTACGTCAAGCTTGAGTCAAATGGACACACAACGTGTACAAATTTTGATCCGACAGCCTCGGAATTTTTATTCGAGCAAACTTGAGAACTCCTTTTTTGTCAGAGTTTTATTTCATTTCTATATTTTCACGTCAGCTTCAAAAACCACTTTGTCCGATTTGGTATGAACCTGCATGGGGCAAGATCGAGGCTTATGGAACCCCCTACAACCTGAAAACATCGAAAGAGACGCCCCATATACATGTAATAGTTGAAAACAACAAAGTGCTACCTAAGAAACATCAGCGAGCATACTTGAGCTTAATTCATAATTTAAATTGAACTAAGGGCCAAACAAACTAGATATTATAGCCAAAATGCGATAATTTCTAACTCCAGTCATTCAGTATATGATACTGCACGTGCGGGCAGCTCGAATCGGTCTGCGAGGAACGAAGGTCGCAAAGTTGGTTTTTTTTTTTTTAAAAAGCATCATTTTATCAGACACCGATAAGAAATGTACAGGGAGAACGTTCAACCAGGGCTCAAAAACTATAAAGGAAATGAACCTATAATAGATCGCAACATCAATCTATGCGAGTAGGTGCTATACTTCTACTACTCCCAAAGCTTCCCCAGGGCTGTCCTCTCCATGAAAGCCTCTACTCAAAATGACATCAGCCTCTCGTATCGTGTGACGTCATCGATTGTGAACCCTGAAGAGCTCGAGACCACAGTTCATCCGGGAGAGGGGCAAGAAAATGGGTTCCCGCCTCCGTGAGCCTGATGTCACCTTTATACAAATTTTTCCTTTCGAAACATTTTTTTTTTTTTTTTTTTCCTTGATTAATTGGAGAAATCAATTAATAACGTGCCCTGG
>JAKTYO010000027.1:0-67526 GCA_030578735.1 Metschnikowia noctiluminum | reverse complement strand
GGACTTCTCTCACTCGGCCCTTGCATAACAAAAACTAAATAGTTAGAAAAACCTATAATAGGTCGCTAATCCACACCAGGCACCTCAAACTTGATTTCTTAAGAAAGAGGCACACTCTCCCTCGTCAGGCGTGACCCTGCTTTGGAAGTGCTACCCAGGAGTGGACTCGGCTCAAATGCCAATGGTAAATCTCTTTGTATAGCGTGTCATCTTTATGCAAGGACAATGCTAATCTTCTCTGTATTGTTAAAATTGACAGATGTGCCACCGCGAACGATGAACTCAAATTATTGAATTTTCCTTGATTAATTGGAGAAATCAATTAATAACGTGCCCTGGTGAGTGTGGACTTTCCACTTATTTATTTTATTTAGGTTTTTTTTTTTTTTTTTTTTTTTTTTTTGAGATTCATTTAGAGTTTTCAAGTATCAGAAAGAAATGATAAGCTGGCCCTTTCCTCCGAGAATATAAGCTTTTTTTAGAATCCACGTAGGAGGGGGAAGTACCACAAAATTCTACACTGGACTGCTTCGCTTTCAAAACACTTCATATAGTAACAATTGTATTTTATAACCCTACAATCTGAAAAATTTTTCAAAGTAATTTTTTTTCTGATTTGCGATTGAACATTTATTTGTCCTTTTTTTTCATTGTGGCACAATTGTAGGCCAAGGCCGACTAGATTGTCCGTCAAAATTCCCAAGACGCAGAAAATCGAAACTACAAAAAACCCCCGCAGGGCGAAGCAGACTAGATCTACGCTAGCAGCTGAACGCCGGAACTAGAAGATGAAAGGTGAAAAATAAAAAAGGGGTAACTCATCCGTAGCTCCTAAACTTCTAAGGTACAAACACATTACGAAAATGATCGAGCTTGCTCTCCAAAATCCTCCAGTGAAAGGAGCTAATGGATTGTAGACAAACTTTATAGCAGATTTCAACAAACTTCGAAATCAGCCTCACACGGTAGCCTGCCAACGCAGTGTCATACAATACCACAAACCATGATGATGTCACACCAAGTGCCCTTGCACATCCCGTGCGAAGACCAATGTTGAACAACGTTCTACTCACATGGTCTTTCTGTGCTTCGTGCCTTACTTACGCGTGTCTCACAGTGCGGATGACGTTTGGGTGCATATGGTAACTAGTAAAAATGGTTCTGAGCTCCCGTCCGGGTGAGCAGTTTGTCGCGCTTCAAAATGAGACAACGATCCTTCCAGAGTCATTAGATTTCTCATTTTTTCGTTCGTGCTGATTCTGCCAACCATGAATTTCACTTTGCGAAATTTGCGCATTCGATAAATTCGGCGCGGGACAAAATGTGCTTTCTCACTCGTTCCCCTCAATGAGTGGCGCGAACTTGGTGGCTCGAACCCGAAAGCGTACGTGCACAGACTTACGCCCATTGCCCTGCAAATTAGCGCCGTTTTCCGCAAACTCTCTCATACTTTCGCAAACTTTCTCATACTTTCGCAAACAATACTTCGGTAGGCAACCGCCCTCGGGCTTTTTCCTGTTCTCAAAGGCTCGCGTCTCGAAATAAATGCCGCTCACAGGAGAAAACATTCTATACCGTGCGACATAGCCTGAGCCTGGTTTCAGATGATGAACGCTAAACCTAATTTGAAACATACCCCGTATGAAACACCCCTGGAGGCTGGCGCGAAAGGATTTTTTATCCACACTCAGATCCACTTCGAGATCCCTTCTCAAAATAAATCATCCTCGGACCCAAAAGTTGTTTGTCGGGCGACGGCTCGGTATTCCGGCGCGTAGCCTACGAATGACCACGCCTTTCTCCCTCGGGCCCGGCTTGGGGCAGACAGCTGCGGTTGCTACTGCAGCTCACCATGAAAAGCAGTGACATGGTCCCTCAAATCTGGTAAATCACAGATTTGAAAGAAAAAAAAATAAAAAAAAAAAAGCACCAGGTCAAAAAAAATGAGGCTTCCAACTGTCGCGAGTCCCCTCTAAATACTCAGCCATCTATCGCTATACTCTTTCGGACTACACTCTACCACATACTATCAGACATAAATTGCATCCGTTCCACTCTCGTTGCTGCTTATCACTTCCCCCTTTTTTTCGGAAAAAAGAAAAACTGATTTCGTCCGCTAGAAATTCGGACTTTTTGGAATTGCATGTCTTGTGCTGTTTAGTGTTGCAATTAAACGTACCCTAAACGTATCATAACTCTTTCACCATAGAGCTAAAAAGGTATATTTCCAACATAGAAACAGACAATAGCACCTCACTCACACACACACGAGATGCAGAGAACTCACTCGCTTACCTCCGTCTCCTCGTCTGCGTCGTCCAAGGCTCCGCTGGGCCGGTCCACAGCCTCCGATTTGTCGAGGCCACATCTATCGACAGACAGCCTCATACCAGACACTTCAGTCTTTGCTCGCAAGCCCAGGAAACACGACCTTCCCAGAATCAAAACGCTGTCGTACAATTTTCCCAACGGCGAAACCTTCACTCCGAGAAACGGCCCGTCAAAACGTACTCGTCCGGCACGATTACTCGCCGAGCACTCCCCTCGTCTACCTTTGGATATGCATCACAAGGATTGCTCTCCTAGATTCCCTCGATCATCATCCATGGTCCTGGTGCCTTCAATGTCGTTTCAAGAGCACGGGACGCCGCCTACTTCAGGCGCGGTCAACACAAGTACACGGCCCGGAGGCCTGTTTTTAACACGCTCCCACTCGTTCAATAATATCCGCAAACAAAGCAAGCAGGACTTGGTGAAATCTTTACGTCATTCCAACATCGACACCCCAACAAACATCAGCGTGCAACCAGCGTTATCTAGCCAGTTTGCGGCGAGCTCACCCCAGCAATATGCGCCTCCTCAAGGGAGACTGTTTTCCCTCACCAACAATCGATATTCAGAGAACGCCGCTAACATTGTGCGTCTGGAGCTGTTGGTTTCTTCGTCGGGCTGTGGACAGCATGCTGGCATGAGCGACCGCACACATAGACTGGACTCTGCGCCATCAAGTCTCTCAAACTATAATTTAAACAGGTCAAATTCAAACACGCCGCAAACCTCCGTTTCTGGTAGCGAGGCTACGCCTGAAGTTGGGGTCAAGCTGTGGAGCAGTGCCGAGTCTGTGTCGAGTTTTAGAACTGCCAGAGACCCGTCTCCGCTACCGTCGATCGATGAATTTGCTGTTACGAGGGTGGCACGTATTCGATCCCATATGCCAGATGCAAGCCAGCAGGCTAAAAGGCTACCCGGAATTGAGACTGACGCACCCACTCCTGATCAACCTGTGGATCGCTCGGAGTTTGGTGGGTCCCTGTCCACTTCCCCATCGTCTTTTGATGGTGTCCCTGCTTTCTACTATAGAAACGAGACCAATTCCAATGACACAGATGGGGGCGGCATGCGTCGAGAAAACGCCAACCAAGACAAAATAATTGTGGACGAAATTGATGCTGTCGCAATCGATGAAAAAGTAATCGATGAAAATAAAATCGAAATTGATGCAATTGAGTCTATTGCCGAAAAGTTTGAGAGAAATAAACATGGAGTCTCGCGCAATCTTGACATTCTTTCTAACGCCACCAAGAGTTCGGAAGTTGAAAGCACGGAAAGTATCTTTGTCAAAGATATGGGGCCCGAAATCTCTCGTGGTTCTCTAAACAAGTGTGCCCAAACAACACAGGCTTTGCGAAATGACATTCCTTCTTCTCTCGAAGGCTCAGATTCTCTGCGTGACAATGCAGTCGTGTGTGATAAGTCTCACAGACTAGCCGACGCGCCATCCAGTGTCAGGTTAACACAGTCATCAACTGAGACGAGAACAGAGAGTCAGTCCACCTTGAATGAGGATAAAGATCAAATTGAGCCCAGTCTTGACCAAACCGCTCCTAATGATGAGCATACGACAAGGAATGTTGTTGCCGACTGTCGAGCGGACCGTTCCGAATCCCGAGATGTCGCTCCCAATAATGATATCACAAGTAAAGCTATCAGACGAGAAATTCACGCGAATGATAGTGGTGGAGATCTCACGGAGTCGCCCTCGAGCTTAAATTCCAACTCTGACTACGATGAGCATGTGCAAAGGTCAGCTGTCGCAGATGACCGCTCAGTGGAGTCTCAAAACTCTTCAGTGTTTCGAAGTCCTGTTCAAAGGCACATTCCTGAAGTTTTGCCCGAAGCAAATATCGAAGACGAGGAAGCCAGCAGTAATGATGATCAAAAGAAAGTCAAAACCAATGTTGACTTTTTGATGGGGCCGAGTGACAATTTTCAAGTAGTCGCAGTCCGGGAAGGTTTAAAATCGCCCACAAACCTGTCGTTGCTGCAGAGAAGAAATGTAGTGATCATGCCCATCTTAGATCACACTGAATCGAAATCTACGTCAGAGTACCTGCCCGATATCTCCTCGCCGTCGCTGATCAAATCTTTTCGTGAGTCAATGCTGGAATCGAATCTTCCGGGTCTAGCTGAGCGGCTTGAAAGAAGACGAGAAAAAAATGCTGAAATGAATAGTTCAAATCGGTCCGAATCGAGTAACTCACAGACAAGTGGTTCCTATCACGAATACTCCTCTATGCTACATGCTTCACCAAAAGAGGCTTTCATTCAGCCGAGCGTGGCCAACAGTGCCCCAATAGATCCCAATGAGCTATACTCTCCAGTTCACATAGACCGCTTTTTGGCAGACAAGCAAGAGGCGGTACCCCCACGTGGTGATGTCGCAGTGACAAATGGAGCAATTCGATTTCACAAGAGAAACGCTTCTTCCATCAGTTCGATTACCTCTCTCCAGGCCAAGAGCAAAGACCTTTCGTCAGTCCCTGAGGTCAAAGCGGTTACGGATTTGGTATTCAAAAACGCGCCCAAAGATGCGTCTAAAGACCCGTCAAAAGTTGTCTGTCAAGATGTTTCGAAGGATGTTTCCAAGGATGTCTCCAAGGATGTCTCCAAGGATGTCCGTAAAGATGTCTCCAAAGATGTCTTCAAAGATGTCTCCAAAGATGTCTCCAAAGATGTCTCCAAGGATGTCTCCGAAGATGTCTCCAAAGATGTCTCCAAAGATGTCTCCAAAGATGTCTCCAAAGATGTCTTCAAAGACGTGCCTGAAAATGTGTCCGCGAATGCGGTCGGAAACTCCTCAGAAATCGCGCCTGAAAATGTGTTCAAAGATGTGCATGAAAAGGTCAATAATGAAGCTACCGCACCGTTAAATCAAGCGATTCTCGAAAATGAGCTCAAGAACAATTTTGACAAAGTACCAAAAGAAAGTTTTGGTAAACACGACGCTTATATGGATACACGTATGGCAACATCACTCATCGATTCTCAAAAGAAACCAACAGTCAAACTGGTAGCCAGACATTCAATGCTTGCTGTGGTTGACGTCGACTACGATAAACTATTGCCTTCCACGCCAGAGAGTGATAATCTCGCGAAAGGACTGCTGGATGAGATAAAATCAAATGACTCACCCAAAAGAAACAAAAGCTCCACGCCCACTCACAGAAAGGATGCTGTCGATAACAGCTCTGTAAAAAGTGGCAGCTCGCGAATCAAAAGTACGAAAGGATTTATGAAATTATTTAAATTCATAAAACGCGAAGCCAAAGACACCACTGAATCAACCCCGAAGCTTCGTTGGAAGTCCCTGATGAGCTCGCTTAGAACCACGGCATCTTCTGTTGACCAACGCTCAAGTGACGCCCATGAGAGAATTGCAGCTTCCTCAGAAGTTAGCAAAAGTAAAGATGCAGTCCAGACCCCAAAGAATGCAAAGCCAGCAGGCGCCAAGAAGAAAGCCTTTTTGTCGAACTTGAAGCTCACGACTGGCTTCAAAGTCTACGATATGCCGTCTCCAGTTTACAGTGTGAGGGAGCGGACGCTGTCTCCCGACACGAGCTCTTTTAATGTTGAAACCGACAAGCCCAAGTTTGACTTACCCGAGTATGATATCGAGAGCGACTCTTTTGGTGATGTGCTTTTAAAGTTTCAAGAGGTTGAAGAGGAAATTGAAAAAGAGGTTGCGGTTTTGAGAAATACTAAAAGTATCCACGACTTCTTTCTTAAAGACGATGAGCTCTCAAAAGCGCAAATTTCTGATCTTCAACAACAAGATCACCAAGTCTCAAACGAGTCTCTCCCGAGTGACGTTGACAAAAAGATTGGCAGTATTTCGCTGAACGACTTGCCGATAAATGGCTTCATTGATGATGGCGATGAGGACGCACTTTTCCATGACGCACTAGAGCTAGGATCAGACTTTCCGGCGGATAATGAAAAGCGAATGGTTGTTGTCGACAGCGCTCAATTACTGGCTCCGCCAATGGGCATGCGTGGGCGCTCCAAGTCATACTTGAGATATGTACGACAATTCTCCGACTTCGAGGAAATGAAAATTGAGTTGAGTGGGTTTGATCCGGCAAAGAAAAGTGACATTCCGTCTGACCCTATAAGCCAACTGTCCAGCTTGGGGAAGGGGTCAGCAAAGGCACCAAGAGGCGTAAAGTTTCTGAATCAAATTTGTATCAGTGAGACGTATGCGCCTCATGTGTACAAAAGAAACAACAAGTCAGTCACGCAATACTATCTCACCGAATACTCCGAGATCAATCGCATAAAGAACGAGCTCAATGCCTACAAATGCTACGAGATGCTCGTTCACGAACAGTCGCAGACCAACACTCACTTCTTCTATTAAAATACGCATTTGCTGTGTAATGAAATAATGACCAAATATTCAGTACCTTCCATATACTGCAACCATGAGAGTTGCGTTGATAAAATTTTTGCCATTTTCGACCTCTTAAAGATGTAGCTCAACATCTCATGAGATAACCGTTAGCTACCACGATACGTAGAATAGCTGTGGTTGCTTAAGAGCAAAGGTACGTGGTAATGGTGATCTGGAGGGTTGTCGATTTGAAATGTTATATCGACAAAAGGAAAAAAAGTCCGGCTGGAAGTGTCCATGTCGTGAAAGTACTTCCCCGTCAAAAACTTGATTTTATATATTCCAGGCTTAAGATCAGACCACGAATCCCTCTTCAATCCAATGGCAAAGCTTGTCGCTTCGCTATTTTCTGGATTTATGACCCAATTCTTGATTCTTCCATCGTTGTCTGTGCGGCTCATGGCAAATGGTTTTGTGCTTGGATCCAAGTCATACGCTGCCTCCTCTCCTTTATTAGAGATCAGTTGAGAGAGATAGTAAATAGAGCACGTTACATTCCGTGCTGGTTTCCCAAGCGTTGTGTCCAAAATATGGCACGTGATTGGATCGACAGACATTGGTATCTGGTTCTATCTCTGGGGGATTCTATTCAAGGTTAATCAATAGTTAAAGATTTTAAGCGAAAGTGAAACGGAAGTTAAGCTAGGATGGTCGAGCTCAGAGATTGCGATAAGCGAAGATGCGCGAGAGGCTCGGAGATCGCCGAATCATTTAAATTGAGATTTGGTTGAAAGGGATTGGGGAGTAAATTGGCAAAAATTGTAGTAAAAATTTCATTTGTGTATCTTCATAATTCGAAAAAGAGAATACAATGTTCTAGATCACCGCGATTTGAGACATTTCTGCTAATGGTCATCGGGCTGTGATGAGTTGCAACCTTCACAGATGAAGTGATGAAAAGTGAACTGATTTTTTCTACGTTTAGATCGATGGTACTTCTAGTGTTCCTCTGGTAAACTAAATGGCAAACAGCTCGATAAACTTTTTAAGATTGAATTGAAAAGATTTGACATACAAGTTTTTTGAATTCAAATTTTATCTACCCTCTCAGCCAGCGAGATGATAGATAATTCGTCAGTTGTGCTCATTCGAGCTTGCCTCGGGCGTACTGCTGAGCCAGAATCCGCCTTCTCGGCCCGGCCTTTCTCGGATTGACCTTCCTCAAATCCAATTTTCCTCCTTTTATAAACAGCGAACGAGTCCATCACACCACAAAATCCTTGCTCAATGTGGCGGGCAATCGAATTGACCTGACTTTCCGAGCGAATTAATATATTCTGCTTGGCTTGTCTTGTACGAATATCTTTGTGCTGAAATACAACTTTGGGCCCAGCTTTTCCTTCGATCTTAGTTTCAGGCGGAATATAGCGCCAGGGAAGTTCAAGATACTTGCGGCTCTTGAGCACAGCAGTCCACCACGCCAACTCAGTGTCGAAAGAGGTGAACTTCCCACATATTGTGATATCAGAAGCCAACATCTGCTTTTGGCCATTAAATTTTCCAAGCACACCTGTGACTTTCACCAAAGGCTCGCACCGGTCTAGGAGCTGTGCCGAAAGAAGGTGGGAGTCTGCTCTAACTGAGATTGTCAGGTTCTCACCCAGAAAATCGTCCAAATATAAGACGCAAAAAGTGTAGTTAGTCGACCCGTTCCTGCCAGGTAGCTCGTGGCACTCAAACAGCATCAACCTGCCCATGACGGTGAATTTTTTTAGTGGATGATTTTTGATTAGGAAACAGCACTCCAGTCCCACATCCAAGGCATGCTGTCCGTAGATTTTGAAGGGGTCAGTGGACCGAAGCACGTCTGCAATAAATAGAGGAACCGTCTGCTGATATGTGAGTGCCAAATGGAAGAGAGCAGGGACATAGTATGCAATACCTTTTCTTCGTAGAGCTATGTGGGGCTCCCCAGGAGCAAAATCTTTTTTGTAAGTAGGCATATCATTCCTGAGTGTGGTAGATTAATATTTAGTAATGACAGCTCGATTTGAGAGAGGGGACTAAGGTAACAATCAGATGGGGAACCAGCAGCCGAAACTAGAGGTTTGGATCGTAAAAAATTCGGTCTGACGAGAGCTCAATCAAAAGAGATTCCAGAATTGTAAAGTTTAAATTCGATGAAGGCCGAATCTGATGAAGGCTGAGTCTGGTGAAGGCTCTGCTTGATATCGGCTCTTTGTGACCAATGTGTTTTTTAATGAGGCACTTGACCTGGTATGGACCCGAGAACTCAAGGCTGTGAAAATAATTGTGATATCTCAATACGCTTGGAGAGAAAGAGCCAGTATTTTTAGTGTCCGGATAGGTACCTTGTCACCAGTTACGGATCAGGAACACGCACTTGTCCTCTCTTTAAAAGAAGTGACGCGCGGCTCTGAAACAATATTGACGCCTAAATGAAAGGGTTTGCGAGTCAAAGGCATTGGAATCACAGCTTTGAAAGCTTGTGAAGAAATCCGAACATGCGATCCTGTAATGTTTTTTGCAAAATATTTCTGCATTTGTACAAAAGGACTGCCCGCAACTAAGCTTCGTATCTTCATTCTTCCTCTCTTTCTTTCATGGCCCACCAGATACGGCGCACGCTGCTTTTCTTACTCAACGATAGACCGATGGCCTTGTCCTGCATCCCCAAAACAATTTGAGATGCCCAAATTAACCCAATCTTTTAAAAGCGTGCTACACCACACTTTAATCATACACTGATATTGTGTATCTCGCTGGAAATGGCTCTTTTCGACGTTGCGGGATGGGACATCAAGTCCAAAAAAGTGCAAATGGGGGGCATCGCCAAGAAGAAGGACGCAAGCACCAAAAAGACAAGCACTAATAAGATAACCGGCTCAGACGACTCCAAACTAGGCAACAAAAAGCGTCCTTCGGGCGAATCTCGAGCGGACCCAAAACGGAAAAAGACAGCTCTGCTGCAAACAAAAGAAGATCCAAAAGATGCAGCCGCAGTCTCTGATGATGAAGTACCTGCCCCGGTTCCTGCCATGTCTGCTAATTTGACACCTTTGCAGCAGAAGATGATGGCCAAACTTTCAGGCTCCAGGTTCAGATGGATCAACGAACAACTCTACACAACCACTTCTGAGAACGCTTTGAAGCTTGTGAAAAACCAACCTGCGCTTTTCGACGAATACCATCAAGGGTTCAGGTCGCAAGTTCAGCTGTGGCCTGAAAACCCCGTGGATGTTTTGGTAGAACAGTTTAAATCCAGAACTTCTCGCCCCATCAATGCTCCGGGTGGCTTACCCGGATTACCCAATAAGAAAATAGTCTTGGCAGATATGGGATGTGGCGAAGCACAGTTTGCCATGGATATCAATAAATTTGTCAACGATCACAACAGGAAGAAGGGCAAAAAAATCGAGAAGAACGAGAAAACAGACAAGAAGAAACAAGGCCAACAAGGCCCCAAGATCTTGGATGTGGAGATCCACAGTTTCGATTTGAAGAAGGCAAACGACAGAATCACGGTGGCAGACATCAAAAATGTGCCTTTAAAAGACGAGTCTTGCAACATTGTCATCTTCTGTCTCGCGTTGATGGGCACAAATTTTTTGGACTTCATTGAGGAAGCTTATAGAATTCTTGCACCAAACGGCGAGTTATGGATTGCAGAGATCAAGTCTAGGTTTAGTGAATCGGCGAACTCCAAGGCCAAGCCCCATGGCGCGAGTCCCGTGGGGGAGGAGTTTGTTGAATCATTGAAATTACTTGGGTTCTATCACAAAAAGACCGACAATGAAAATAAAATGTTCACACGCTTTGAGTTCTTCAAACCTTCAAGGGAAATCATCAATCAAAGAAACGAGAAATTGCAGAAGCGCAAGAAGTTCGTGGAGCAACAAACTCAAAAAGAGGAACTTGAAAACAAGCGGGGCAAGGCCCCTGAGGGAGAATGGTTGTTGAAGCCTTGTATTTACAAGAGAAGGTAGATATCCAATTGGAGTGAGTCAAGTGTGCAAAGAATATCTACTCTGGTTGATTGGGACCAGTCAAAATGGAGATAGATGAAACGGCGCTAAAAGCATTTGTGACTACTTCTTCGGGGCCATAGATTCTGTGAAGCTAGTTCCTCGAGCTATATACCTCTTTTGTTATCTTGCTTTTCCTCTCTTGTCTTGCCTTGATGAAGCTTTACACTATGAAGACTCAAGACATGATACTCTGTTGATGTTCAGCAACAATCAAGAACGACGGGAGGTAGAGATAGAATCACCAGTGCAAAAAGCTTTTTATGACATAGAACAAAAAGGAGAGAAACAACTCAATGAGTAACCTCTTCTAGTGTTTTCCTTGGGGTCTTTAAAAAGAGGTTGTATAAACTTGGCTGGCAGCTAAAACTGAGTTGGCAGCTCCATTCTTAGTGAAAGTTGCGCATATTTTTTAGACTATTAATTCAAGAGTCAGTCATGATATACTTTATCCACAATGACAAAGGTGAGAACGCACACCCTGAATATGACATCGCAGATATTTCTGAAAACTTATGGGGTGCCATCATCAAGTGTTGATCTCAGGCCATGGAGGGTCACTGTCGGCATCGGCATCCTGTGGAAAAGCCTCAGATTCGGAACTCCGTAGTCCAATTCTTTTCCCCGGGAGTGTACTCTTTCCGAAATTAATTATAGAAACACGAGAGCGAGACACAAACAACAAGAGTCAAAAATAAATACTTTTTGAATGATTGGGAAAAAAAAGAAAGAAGCAGAACAAAGGCATCAATTCTGAGTCGCTCACCTGACTTAAATATCTAGCACGATCGATGGTTGATTATAAACTTGGACCGTTGCGCGGGCAAGTGCGCGCATAACCTTAGCAAGAGTTGGTACTGAAGAGGTGGTGGAGAATGCTGGTCTTGAGCATATTAAAATTAAGAGGTGGTTTCTATGCTTTCCCAAAGAACTCTCTCACTCCGTCGAGTATATTATACCAATGGCGTGAGAAGTGAGAAATAAAAATAAATAAATTAATAAAGGAAACAAAGATACATGAAAGATCTATCATTGCCTATAGGTCAAGTATGTAGCCCATATCCTATGGGCATGTATACGTACTATTTCTCCAAGTAGACAAAAAGAAAGGGAATAAGAGATGAGAGCTCTTCTTCAACATCATAACAACTCAGACAAAGATGTAAGATTTCGAGGCAGATTAATCGAGACAATGCTCATCACTTTACGACAATACCCTTCGTTTCATCTGGGTCGCCGCACCGCTTCCTGAATTTGTGCTTCACTTGAACGATAGAGGTCACGTGAGCTTGGGCATAATCTCAACGGTCTCGTCAACGATTTATTTTTTCCGCTTTATTTCCCGATTCTTCTTTGGCCTGCTCGCAGGCGCGCGCCAGCCATTTTCCGCATTCGTCCTTCTCACCAGCATGCTGCAGTCTACGGTGAAGGCTCAACTAACAAATTAGCAAGATTGCCAGCATCTGGATGAATGCTGAATCTCGACTATAAGGCGGCGGGACTCGGCCTATCTATGCCAAGTCTTATATCCAACGCTTTTCACGCTTTTCTTAATTTCGGACTTACTGTTATTTTCCCCCGCACTTGCCATTTTCGACCCACTGGAATTACTCAGATCACCCATTTTATACTTTTTGCACCCACGAAATGGATTACTACGAGCCCTCTTTTCTCTTCAGACAAAATGCCATGAGGCGGACCTCGTCTCCCATTGAAAAAATGACGAACGAGAAGCAAGTCTTTTCATACAATGCAGGCAACAACTCTTCGTCCTGGCTCTTGAAACAGACCCAAGCTCACGATACTATGGTCATGAACAAAGCTTGCTCTCTTGATAGGGTCAACATCAAGTCCAACTACTGGAAAATCCCCGATACTGAAATGAATCTCACGGCCATGGCCTTGAACGATGCCGAAGCCGACTCGCCACTCTTGGCAATCTCTAGTGCAAGCTCAAAGAACAACTTGTTTATCCACGAGCTAGATTCTGTCAAAAGTTACTTGACCCACCACACCACCATCTCATTGCCAAACATCCACGGGCTTGCGTGGGTTCCAAACACAAATTCTCGCTTCCTAATATCCGGAAACAACAAGGGATATGCGCATCTCGTTCTGATTCCCAGAACACAGCATTCAGATGGAACTAACGTATCCAATCTGTCGGATGAAAGTGCAGAAATCGTCAAGCGCTTCAACCACAGAAAGCACTTGAAGCTTGTGAATAAAGACCCCTCGATCTTCTCTCACTCGAGCACGTGCATTTCTGAATTGGGCTTCCTAGCCGATTCAAGGCTCGCCACTTGCTATGACGACACGCTCTTTGTGTGGAACATGAATGACGTTGAGCTGTCAATGCGGCCTAGACCAGAGTCGATCTCTGTAGTCTCAGGGATAAGAGGTTTTGACCCTTCGGCTGTGAGCCAAACCACATTGGCCTTGTGCGGCGCATTTGGTGTATCCTTGTTTGATACAAGAACTACACAGCATAGCGTTCCCAAGTCGTCTCTTCTGCTGAAACACAATCCAAGACAGATTATGACAAACAAGGTGAAGTGGCACGCGACCAACGAACATGTCTTGGCAACGGCCCACGAAAACGGTATTGTCAGATTGTGGGACGTTCGTAAACAAGACACTTTTGCAGAGCTCACGGGCCATGCTGGAAAGACCGTGACGTGCATGTCGTGGAATGGAAACGACTTGTTCACCGGTGCCAGTGACGGGAACATTGTGCATTGGGACCTCACATCGAACCTCGATCCGAAATTAGAGATTTCGAGCCACGGAGAAAAGATTCTGAGGTGTTCTTTACGAGAAGGACTCGGCAGCGTGGCCTTTGACACGGCCACCAATTCGATGGTGGAGAAGGTAAACGAGAGACAATGTGGTACTTTGCTTCCCGCCCTGAACAACAAGATCGTGAGCATCTGTCCAATTCTTGGCTCCGGGCCTCGCGAAACCTGCAATGTACTTCTGATTGACGGCGCTGCGTTCCTTGGTCTTCACTGCAAGATTTACGATGCTGCACAGCAAAGCACGTCATCTGGAAGGCAATTCTACTCACAAGAGGACCTCAGATTGACCGCACAGGATGGTTCAAGCGACACATTTGTGGCATCAAACGAGAACCTCACTCGACCCCTTTCTGTTATCAGAAAAAACCCCTCTTTTGCAAGCGAAGAGACATTGGACACTTCCGCAAATATCAATTTGGACACCTCCGCAAAAGTCTCAGTGTCTACCGAAAAGACTTTCGGCTTTTCAGAAGCCGATCAACTTTCTTCATCAAATATTATCTCGAACATGGAGACTGAGCCATTTGACTTTGCACCACATCATTTCATAAGTCCCAAAGAAAATACCTCTGATGTGATCTCGCTTCACTCCGTTGACTCGACGCCTGAAATCTCGCCCTACTCCTCAGGAATGCTGGATAATGACTCTGCGTGCTCGCTTTCTACAGTTGCCACGTTGGTCGGAGCTACTGATTTGGTCATGCAAAAAGAGTCGCTGTTTCGTTTATTGGATGCGGAACTTGAAAGAATTTGCGACGAGTTCCCGGCATTCTAATCACTCCCACTCAGCTCGGAGATGATTTATATGTAAAGAACACAACGGTATTGGGCACAAAAAAAAAAAATAGTCCGCGGATCAGGAATACATAGTGAAAGGAATACTGGAGGAACGAGGTTTACTCTGTTATTTAAAGAAAGTGTGATTGGTGCAAGCCTTTTTGCCAAACAGTAAGTGTTAAAATTGGGCCGCGTATACTACAACAAACATGATCAGTTTACGAAAAGATGTCAATCAGGTCACACAACTAAGAAAAGTCTGTTTCTTTATCCTTGGCTCTTTTAAGTTCATACTTGCCTCTTTTGAGATCAAACTTCGTATATTTCAACTCATTATGTTATCTTCTATAATTACCCACTTACTCATCAAAGACCTCATCTTGACAGGCTCTCTGCACGCCATATTTCTCGGTCATGGTGTTCAAAGTGTGCATGTCCTCGTCACTCAAGGTGAAAGTCTTGAGGTTGGACAAGATTCTATCCTTTTTCGTGGATTTTGGCAACACGACAGTGTCACGCTGTACTCCCCAAGAGACCAAGACTTGGCCAACATCCACGTTGTTTTTTTTGGCAATTTCAACAATAGTGTCGTTTGTTACCAAGGTGGTTTCAGAGGATCCCAATGGGCAGTAACATTCGATGACAATTCCTTGATCCTGGAACCATTTTGTAAGCTCTGGCTGGGGCAAGAGTGGGTGGCCCTCAATTTGGTTCACAACAGGTTTGACAGTGACGTCTGGGTCGGCCAAAAGCTTTCTGGCTTTGGCTACAGTGAAGTTCGAGATACCAATAGACTTCACTTTGCCAGTGTCCAACAATTTCTGAATCTCCTTGTACGTGTCGACAAAGTCCCAGTCCTTGTAAGGGAACTCGGTAGCTGGGTCAAGAGACTTGGGCCAATGGAGCAAGTACATGTCCACATAGTCCAAGCCCAATCTCTTCAAAGAGTCCTCAAAGGCGCCTTTAACATTTTTGTGATCGAAATTCCATACTTTTGTCGTAAGAAAGATTTCTTCTCTTGGGATACCAGACTCTCTTATGCCTTGACCAACTTCCTTTTCGCAGCCGTAATGAGCAGCTGTGTCGATATGTCTGTATCCATTTTGCAAGGCAAAAGAAACAGACTCGATGCAGTCGTTGTCTGTAGCCAACCAAGTACCGAGCGCAACTGCCGGGATGGTTTTACCGTTGTTTAATGTGTAGGTTTTGGTGTTGTTTTGCAAAGACATTGTTGCTTAGGTATATTTTATGAGGTATGCAAATTGACACGCGATGTGTAGATACTATCTGGGATGAGTTGAATAGAAAAATCCGAGATCCGTTGGTTTAAGTTAATGAAGATAGGAGTGGGCCGGCCCACCATTTATATCAAATTTTCATGGCTGGTATCTAAGCAATTATAGACATTGCAGCAACGATGAATCTCGGATATATTAGGTTGCGGTGCCGAAGGCTGCGAAAATTGGGCACCATCGTTGCTGTTCACTGACGTCAGTCACGTGAGCTAAAGCTAATTCTGATACTACGGGTTTTCTTGCTGACCCAGATGATTTATTCGAGTAGAAAAGAGTTGTCTTGAGTTTTGTGACTTGGAAGAGTAGCCGTAAAATGGTAGAATTCATTGCCAAAATGTTTATGTTTTGTTCATATGACGAAATTGACGGTACAGTATACCTAAAACTGGTTATGGATCCCAGGAAATTCGGAATCGGATCAAAAAAAATTTCAAGTAGGTATATCGATGTTTTTCAAAGAATGTTTTACCCGTGAGAAAATTAGTGGAGCAAGCTTGTGTCAAGCCAAACCTTTTTATATTCTCATTTGAAGAGTTTTTAAAAAACACCTGGCCACGAACCCCTAAGCAAGAAGGAAAATCTGTAAATACTATTTGAGCACACTCAAAAAACGCATCTGTGTCGGTCCGAAACAAGCGCAAATTCTTGGATCTGTCTCATTCAGATGTTGATCAATATACTATGGCCTGCACCAATATTGTCATTGTTCTGAAAAAAGGTTTAGGTGATTACATTAAGCATGGGTCGCACTTAACTCAATCCTCAAACACATCAAAAAAACATGACTTGGCTCTGAAAAATCAAGTCATACCACCAATTATTCAGCTGAGAAATGCTGTGAGTTGCCGTGCGGCTCGTTTGATACACTAAACGCGAACTTCGGTCCGCCCATCCCGGTCCTAGCTCATAACCTGGGCCAATGTATACAAAATCATGAGCCGACATTTCTTACGTGCGTTCCTTGCTGCGGCTCCATTTGCGGTATTGACCTGTGTTAGTCAGCCATTACTCAGGTAGTTAGTCTCCAATAAATGACAACCCAATTTTTCACATCAAATGTATTGATGAGGACAGAACACAAGATAATATATGGAAAACCACGCGCAAAGTGCTGATAATTGCGACGCTGTTCTTCTGACCAGATCTCGGGCCAAATCTGTGAAGCTCAACGTGAGCCTTCTAGCAAAAGTTCGGCGAGAAAATAAAATGTGTCTAAGAAGAATAGGGTTTTTTCACCCACCCTTGGGTGCAGAGATGCACTACGACTGTCCCGATCTCTTATTACCGTTTTCTTTTGCTATCAATGAGGCATACTTAAGTAAACTTTTATTTTTCTTTTTCTTTTTCTTTTTCAGTATTTCTGATTTTTCTCTCTTGATAAACTGGCGGGATGTCTGTGAGTTTCCTAAGTCTGTCTGCTTGCTTCCGCGGATAGCTGTGGAGGCGGCATGCCTTTGTTTTATGTGCTTTTGGGGACCTCCGGTTTGTAAGTTTGCTCTCGTGTGCTTAGTGAAGGAACCCACATCCCTCCCTCGCATGGGGCCACATCCCTCGCGTGGGGCCACACGCCTACCGGGACACCTTACGAGCAGGCCCCAGACTTACCATCCAGACATGTGACCCAGTTTTACAGCAGACACTTTTCGTGGCCCTAGAGCTTATTATTTACTTTTGATTCATTCCGTCAAGCTCATTATTCCTTAAGATTTGCCTCAAAATCAACACATGTCTGTAGACTTTCTATCCCACGAATCACCCTCCCTCTCAAGAAAGCTTCTGTGCTGTTTCTCGCCCAGGCCTATTGCTCACAGCCGCGCACTCCGAGACCTGCCTGGCAGCATTCGCAGTCGTCGCATTCGGGTCCTGTCTACGTCTTTTGGCGTGCTTTCGCTCAATCGGCTTTCGGCACCCTCGCCAGTGTTTTTTCCTATCATACAATCACACCCAAATCGTTGACTTCTCCGAGCAGCCTGGACTTTTCTATCCACGCAAATATTCTTGACCGTCTTCTGGATCTTCCGTAATATTTCCGGTGCCTCCATTTGCTTGTTTTTCTTAGAGCCACTCCCTGGTGCCTGACAGATATTGCCTGGCTTTTTAGCAAAGCTCGAGCACTTGTTTCTTTTTCCCTCAACGCTGTTGCCGCTGGCCACCGGCACTTTTAGCTGCATCATACTAAAGGCGAGTGGTACTCAGCTCCGGGTCCATTACAACGAGCACTTTACTCAAAAAGCACCTTCAAAGACCGCAAGAATTCTATCTAGAGCGCTGGATCTGGAATTCCCATCGTTTTCTTAACAAAAAACAACACAAAGAGAGAACTTCTGAACAAAAGCAATGCCTCTGGTCAGCGTGAAAGTCGTTGCCGCGGAGAGCCTCTACAAAAGGGACGTATTTCGCCAGCCGGACCCCTTTGCTGTGATTACTGTTGATGGCTCACAGACGAAAACCACTAAGACAGCGAAAAAAACCCTCAATCCGTACTGGAATGAGACATTCCACTTAGACGCCAGCGAGGATTCGATCTTGGTTATCCAGGTCTTCGATCAAAAGAAATTTAAGAAAAAGGACCAAGGGTTCTTGGGCGTGGTCAACGTCCGTGTCGGCGACGTCATAGATCTTACTACTGGCAGTTCCGAAGAAACCATTACACGTGATTTGAAAAAACTGAACGAAAATTTGGCCGTCAGCGGGCGCGTGATCATTGTCCTCGGCCACAGCTCCCGATCGGCGGCAAGCTCACGCGGGAACTCGGGCGCCACAGGTTCGACGCCGGCGGCTAACTCGGCTCCTATCTCAGGGGCTCCTCCTCCACACACTCCAGCCCTGCCAACGGGCACCCAGGCCGCAGGTAGCGCCGCTAGCAGACAATATTCGTCTTTCGAAGACCAGTTCGGCCGCTTGCCACCCGGCTGGGAGCGCAGAACTGACAACTTTGGCCGCACGTACTATGTGGACCACAACTCGCGTACTACGACGTGGCAGCGGCCTACGTTGGAGCAGCTGGAGTCGGAACGTGACCAGCAGCGTGACGACTATACCGAGGCAGAGCGCCGGCAACACCGTGGGCGTACCCTTCCGGGCCAAACGCCGCAGTCGCCCGTTTTGACCACCAATAACAGTGGGACCAGCGGGAATGTCACGGTAAACTCCTCGGGCGCAAACACGCCTGTGAGTCCTGCAGCGGCGGTGTCGATGGCGGCTACTGGTGCCACTACTAGAGGCTTAGGCGAGTTGCCCTCTGGATGGGAGCAGCGCTTTACAAATGAAGGCAGGCCATATTTTGTTGACCATAACACTCGTACTACCACATGGGTCGATCCTAGGCGGCAGCAGTATATCCGGACATTCGGCCCCAACACCACTATCCAGCAGCAACCTGTGAGTCAGTTGGGTCCGTTGCCCTCTGGCTGGGAGATGCGTTTGACCAATACAGCGCGGGTGTACTTTGTCGATCACAACACAAAAACTACCACATGGGATGATCCACGGTTGCCTTCTTCCTTGGACCAGAACGTTCCTCAGTATAAGCGTGATTTCAGAAGGAAAGTCATCTACTTTAGATCGCAGCCGGCTTTGCGTATTTTACCAGGCCAGTGCCACATCAAGGTTAGAAGAGATCATATCTTCGAGGATTCTTACCAAGAGATCATGAGACAGACGCCGGATGACTTGAAGAAGCGACTCATGATCAAGTTTGACGGCGAGGAAGGTTTGGACTACGGTGGAGTCTCGAGAGAATTCTTTTTCTTGTTGTCTCACGACATGTTTAACCCATTTTACTGTCTTTTCGAATACTCGAGTCACGATAACTACACTTTGCAGATCAACCCGAACTCGAGTATCAACCCAGAGCACTTGAACTACTTCAAGTTCATCGGAAGAGTGGTTGGATTGGGTGTGTTCCACAGAAGATTCTTGGATGCATTCTTCGTCGGTGCTCTTTATAAAATGATGTTGCACAAGAAAGTCGTTTTACAAGACATGGAGGGTGTTGACGCAGAGTTCTACAGGTCTTTACAATGGATCATTGACAACGACATCACCGACGTATTGGACTTGACTTTCAGTGCTGAGGATGACCAGTTCGGCCAAATTGTCGAAGTGGACTTGAAGCCTGGAGGAAGAGACATCGAAGTGAACCAAGAGAATAAGCACGAATACGTTGAGTTGATCTGCGAGTGGAAGATCTCGAGAAGGATACAGGAACAATTCAAAGCTTTCATCGATGGGTTCAACGAATTGATTCCTCAGGAGCTCGTGAACGTCTTTGACGAGAGAGAGTTGGAGTTATTGATTGGTGGTTTAGCAGAGATCGATGTGGATGACTGGAAGAAACACACAGACTACAGAGGCTACCAAGAAAGCGATCAAGTCGTCCAGTGGTTCTGGCGTTGTATCAAGGAATGGGATTCGGAGCAAAAAGCCAGATTATTGCAGTTTACGACGGGTACTTCAAGAATACCCGTAAACGGTTTCAAAGACTTGCAAGGATCTGACGGTCCAAGAAGGTTCACTATAGAAAAGGCTGGTGAACCTCAGCAGTTGCCCAAGTCGCACACATGTTTCAACAGAGTGGATTTACCGCCATATACCAATTACGAAGCCTTGAAACAGAAGCTCACGTTGGCTGTGGAGGAAACGGTTGGTTTCGGACAGGAGTAAGCTCAGAAGGTGAGATTAGCATTTGAATTGATGGGTGGTACCGTGGGACTTGAACCCAGAATATGCTATGTCGGGCGTGCATTGTAAAAGCTTTTCTGTGGACGGGCATTGTATAATTAGATCGACCTACCAATGACATGAGCTCTATTGACATTTACCTCAGATCTTTGCGAGCTTCAAGTCTAGACCCACTTCCCACGAATTTGTTTTTATCAAAATTATGCATACCCATTTTTACAAATATATGACTGAATGCGGGGAATGTGTCTTGCCAAGATCTGGCACTGCAGTCGATAAGAAAGCGGAGAAAATGAGCACACCAATAAAGCTCTGCGGGGCGACCTGTACACTTGCAAAATGCTCCCTGTTAAAGCAATCCAGTCCCTGATTGATGAATACAAAATAAAAAAGAAACAGCTTACATCCGCATATCGTGACCCTTTGATTTGACAATAATGCGCAAGGCTGAAATTGTCTCCTCGCCAATTTCGGGATCTAGAACGTAGAATAATGAGTGACGGGGTTTCGGTCCGTATATAAGTGTACCCTAATTTCCTGTCAGGCTTTTATAATTTAGGTTCCCATTTGATTCTTCCCGCTAACCCTCATCAATCAAACACATAAACAATGCCAGACTTATTTGACAACTTCTTCGGACGCATTTCCACTTCCATGAATGGAGGAAAAAGCAAACCTCGGTACGGAGGTTCATCCCAGGTCAACACAGGTTCATACTATAGCTATCATAGCTCGAGCACAAACAACAATTCGTGGTTGCCCATAGTGAAACCCAAGGACGATAAACCCGAAATGGAGGCAATGGAAGGCCTGAAAATTCAGGAGGCAAAGCCGAGGATGGGCTCAGTCGCGAGTATGATGTCCTCCGGAAGCTCTGACAATGACAAGAGCTAAAGTGAGGACCTCAACTTTATGTAACATCATCAATTCATGAGTAATGAATGCATTTAGATTATTATCCACGTCGTTTCGTTCTCTATCACACATTTGTAGGGGTACCAATTCTGCTGTCGATATGCTTTACGCAGCTCGAAATGGATTTTGAATGCAAAAGGAAGGAGATTAAAATGATTTGCGATCACAGCAAGGGCGCAAGTATCTCTTTGGCATCATTCAGACGACTCAGAAAAAGAAGTTAGAAACAGCAGAACATATTTCTCATCCACGATCTCTGATTTCTTCGGGAATCGAAACTAGAAGTGTCAGAGCGCAAATCTGGATCGTCATTGACTGCTATTGCCCCATTCTGGTGCGGCGGCCTTGTCTTACCGTTTGAGTCAGACGTCGAATTATAGTTGGCATGCGTCATGGACTGAGATCGGCTGAGTCGCTGTTGTTGGGGAATGAGAGGTTGATTTGGTGAAGCACTGACTAGCGGTACGCGCTTGTTTTGCATTGCAGCATTAGTGTTTGTGTTGTTGGTAGCCTTGCGCTGTTTTTGTGGTGGATGTGGATTTCCGTAGCCATGCAAGTTTGCCTTTTTGTTTAATGCAGCATCCCAGCCTTTCCCACCATTGAGATCCATCCAGTCGTAATGACCATCTGCTTTTTCGTCGATAGAGATGAGCGCCTTGTCCATCAATCCAAGCAAATAATTGTAATCTGGGTCTTCGTCAAACCTGAGATTACGCACGTACGTCAAGTATTGTGCAAATTGAATAGGAAACCCGTAGCAGAGCTCGTTTATTGAAGTCGTTTGCTTTTTGATACCGATTTTCTCGTATTTTTGCTTGTTCGTAGGCGCCTTCAACCCTTGCCAGGGCAAATAACCACGCAAAAAGTACATAAAAACGTGACCAAGACTTTCTAGGTCGTCTCTCCGCAGCTGTTCGCGCCCTAGATGGGTATTGATCGACATATACCGCGCCGTGCCGCTCAATGCTTTTTTCTCTTTGTACGGGATGTGTGTTTTCGTTTTTGGATCACGATATTGCTTTGCCATCCCGAAGTCCACCACGTAGACCATGTTGGCTTGCGGTGTGCTGGGCTTGCCAATAAGAAAATTGTCTGGCTTGACGTCTCGGTAGATGAGATTATGCTCATGTATAGATTGCATTCTTTGAAGCATCTGTTTGGCCACCTGGGCTACTGTTTTGGTCGAGAATTTTCGCCCGCACCAGTCAAAGAGGTCCTCGAGAGACGGGCCCAAGAGATCGATGACCAATATGTTATGCACGCCTTCTTGCCCAAAGAAATAGGCTTTGGGTACGCCACTGGCTTCACTTAAGATCCGATAAGAGCGATATTCGTCTCGCAATTGCGGCGCCTCGCATTTCCTAGGCTCAAACTTGATGGCGATTTGCTGGTTGTTGAGGAGATTGATCCCCTCGAAAATTATGCCGAACGACCCCTCGCCGATTTTTTTGCCGACCTTGTAATGGACGCCGACCCGGTTTCCGCTGCCGCTTTGGGCCATGTTTATCTATGAATAGTTTCGGGACACTAAGTCTGTAAAAGTCTTTTTCAAACGAGATTTAAAGGAAGAAAAGGCGCAACTGGGAACAAAAGGGCTTCTTGTGATGTGGACAATGAATGAGCGGCTTACTCAATCAACTTGAGGATTAACACAAGTCAAGACACAATGTTTGAGACCCGCTTCTTATGCCGAGCAAATTGGATAAATGCAGTGAACTTTTTTTCAAGCCCGCAGTTGACACGTCTGGCAATGGCTGATTTGTATCGAGTTCAGCACCGAAAGTCTCGGGCACTATGAGTTTCAAGATATTGTATTCAAGCGGGCGCTACACAAACTGTAGGAAGGCTAAGGCCCGAATGGATATGACGTGGATGCTCCAAAAAAAAAAGCTTCCGAGCCTCTTTTATATGTATTCCAGATACGAGGCTAGTGGCTGTTGTGAAAGCTGATGTCAAACCTGAGATAATTTTCCCTTTGTTCTTGGCTTCGAACATACGACTTTGAGTGTGGTGAGAGATTATCACGCCTGGGATGGACGGGTGTTTTAGCACCTCTCGCTGGGTCGGTCTTTCCCGAGCTTCATCTGAAAAACCGAAAGTGAGAAAACTCCAACAAGGATACTCAAATATGAGCATGACTTTGAAGGTCAGAAACTATTTTCGTCTTCATTGGTAATAAATAGATTTCTATTACTCAAAATTTCACGAAACTGCGTGACACTGTGAGAGAAACCATACAACCGGGGGTTTCAAAGTGCGCGATCAACTTTGAGTCTTGATAAAGCGGAGAAGCCTTGTCGTAATGGATCTACTCAGTCAAGTGCAACATCCTGCTGAGTTGGAAGAATTGAGACAAACTTAAATACATGGTTAATCTTCAAAGGCCTAGTCTTTTTGTTCTTCAGGGAGTAAAAGGCTGTGCAATGATCTTCACTTTCCTATTATGAAGCACACGACTTTGGCTGGTTTCTCTTGTTTCGTTTACTCAGAACACAATTGTTTTTTCCGTTGTAGCCCGAGGAAAACATAGCCCACGCTTGGCCGTTTGTCTATCTACAACAAGCAAGCCCCCTCTGAAATCGAAATTCAAATACTATTTTGTGAAGTCAATGGTTACCGATAGTTTTAGTTTCGGGCTTCTTCAAATTCTTTGCTCGCGCTGGCTGTCCAGAGACTCCAAACGGCTTACTAAGGTCGCAGATCAGTCGCACGCGACTGGCAAATCTCGATGTGGGGAACAAATCTCTAAGGCTGATTGCCATCATCATTAAATAACAAGCCACCTGTCACTTGATCTGTTTCTGTTGTTGACAGCAAAGCTTTTGATTCAAGTCTCCATATCAAGTCAAGCGGAGCATAAACACGTCCTCTTTTCACCAAATTGTGGATTTATGAATATCTATGCATGCTGATATTGCACGGCTGGTCTGAGTACATCTCACTTGATTCAAACCTTTGTATCATAAATAAACTCAACTTTCACCAATTTTTGCAAATCTAATCCAGATATGAAATTCGAAGGCTTTCTCAAAACGCGCTTTCTCGACTTACCATGGACCATTGTCGGCCAAATCTGTGACTACCTCCCGTCAGAAACGGTGTATGAGATACTTCTCCAGGTGCCCAGGCTTCGGGATGTTATAATCGACCAATATTATAGTCAGGAGATACACCTTGTTCTCTCGCCAACAAAGCGGCCACACTCTTGTTCCCTGGATCCGCAGCGCAGACAACTCATCGATATTTTGACTTATGGCGAAATTGAAGATTTTCTTCAGGAAAACCCCGATATTGTTCCTCGGCTGTACAAGGTCATCACCAGTGGCGACTTCAGATCCATGGAAGTTCTTCTCACCAAGTTTCACAATCGCTTATCGCGAGTGGATAACCTAGAGATTTATATTGAAAATTATGAGCTTTCAAACAACGACGTCGACCTCATCTTCTCTTTCCCCAATCTCGCCAAATTTCAGACCTCGAGAATCAAACTCAGACATTGCCTAGCTAAACTATCGGAAAATTTATCGAAACTGCAAAGATTACAACAATTGGTTTTCTTGGGTCACGAGGTCCGTGACTGGTCTCGTGTCGAGTTTCCGCCTTCTTTGTCTCATTTAGACGCGTCGTGGTATCCTGAGACCAACGTCTCGACAATGCATCTACCCGACTCGCTTGAGAATCTATACTGGAACCAGGCGGGCCTCACCAATAACGTGCTAAATAACCTAAGACACCCGCCTCTTTTGAAAACATTAATGCTCACTTACTGCAACTTGACAAGCGTCAATGTGTCCCAACTTCCCTCTACATTGGAGACGATCGACTTTTCTTTCAACAACATCCACGAATTTGAGTTTCAGGAATCAAATCCACATTGGCCAGTACACCTCAAGTCCATTTTCCTCCAAGCGAATTTGATTAGCGACAAGTCTTTACTCGGTCTTTCGCTTATACAATGGCCGCCGTTTCTCGAGGACTTGCGCCTAGATGCAAACGAGCTCACATCACTAGAAAATTTGACAAACTTGCCTGGGTCTTTACGATATCTAGACCTATCAGACACCAAGCTCAGGAGTTTTAGCGTGGCCCATAATGAAGATGGCTCAGCATTCTTCAAGTTCCCAGAGTCGTTGGACACTCTCAACCTCATGGGATGTCATGAGCTCGCATACGGAGAAGCCTCGGCCCACGACGTTTTTCCTCCGGAGCATCGGATTCTGTTTCCCGCAAGACTAGAATCCTTGAATCTCACAGAATGCAATGTGAACCGACTCTCATATTTCATATTTCCGGAATCACTAAAACAATTATTTTTGTCAGGAAACCGCTTGCGAGACTTAACATCCTACGACCTCACACTCTGCTCAAGAGAAATAGTGAGCTGGAAACACTTGACGAATCTCAAGGAGTTGGAACTCTACTATAATCAGATTGAGAGTTTGAGGAACTGGAATCCCCCAGAGTCTCTTCGGACTCTAGACTTGCGGCGTAATAAGTTTTCTACTCTAACGAGTCGTGACACCCCGCTTTTTAGCAAGATCTTCAAGAGCTTTACGGACAATTTGCAGACGTTGAACTTTGAATGGAACGAGATCGAGAGCATCGACTCTAATTTACATCTCCCACAAAATCTCATCGCCTTTGACCTTAGCAAAAACAAGCTCACGCACTTTGAGTTTTCAAAGACATTTGCGGCGCATGAAAATTTACTCAAATTAAACTTGAGTGGAAACGCCATTGAGAAAATTGTGGTCGATGTGTCTGACCATACTTACGCTTCTCATCTTAAACAGTTGGATCTTTCCAGAAATGCGTGCGCCAAATTTCTCATGACGGCTGAAGAGTTCTACGATGCGTTCGAGAAGATCGGTCTTATAGTGACCAAAAGAAAGCACAATCTCAAGAGTTTGCATATATTTCGGTGAGTCATTTTCCACAAAAATGAGATGTTTTCCACTCTATAAGTTTCACTTTATACTCTTATGATAGTCTATTAATACCGAGAATATCCCTGAACGCGCTCTTGCCTAAATCATCGAAGCGCACAGGCGCATCAAAATTTGAGCCCATAGACAAAGTAGGCATAAGCATCAGCTTGTTGGGACAATCCAGGGACCAACTCTCGAAGCTTTAAAGTTTTCCTCTCTTAAATTTTGAATGCCGAGATAGGCTTCATTATTGCTCTCGCACTGTATCACTTTCGAATTTTAGGCGTTGGTCGCCCGAGATACAGATCTCATATCTCTCATCTCTGCGACTAACAGATCTGCTGATTTTTACCTCAAGACTTTTCAAGCCCCCCATTTATATGACGCCACAGCACGAGAAGTTCGGACCAGGCGCCAAAGTTTTGGCCTATCATGGCCCGCTAGTCTATGAGGCCAAAGTCCTCAAGTATCATGAAGAGGGCCTGGACATTGTTGATGTTGAGGACGACAAGACCGAGCCACTTGACAAAAACAAAATCCCCGCTTTTCTCCTCGACAGAAACGCCTACTTCTTGCATTACAAAGGCTGGAATCCAAAGTGGGACGAGTGGGTCTCTTCTGAGCGTATAATAGAGTTTAACAACGATAACCTAGGTCTTTCAAGAGAGCTTCGGAACGCCAGAAAAAAAACCGTCGAAAGACTAGATTCGGGGAAAGAAGCCAAAGCAGAGGCAGCCGAGCAGAAAAGCCGACGCGGACGTAAAAAGGACGTGGCGTCTGATGTCACTGCTAAGAAACGAAGCATGGACATCATAAAAGACCAGCCAAGGTCCAATGGTTCAGGGCGCAAAAAGCAAAAAACAGAACAATTCTCCTCGTACGAGGTGAGCATGCCGTTCAGCCCCAAGCTCAAGTGCATCGTGGTTGATGACTGGGAGCTAATCACCAAGGATCGCAAGCTAGTAAATCCCGAGACTTGCACCCCTGTTGCCAAAATTCTCAACGAATACTTCAAGTGGAAAAAAGCGGGCCAAAGCGCTATGCTCACAAGGACCACAAACGAGGCCCTAGTGGGCTTGCGACTCCTTTTTGACCAAAGCCTAGGGTTGGACCTCCTATACAAATTTGAGAGGCTTCAGTATAGCGAGCTCTTGCGTACGCGTAAAAATTTCGAGCCGTCCAAAGTCTACGGTGCTGAACACTTGCTACGGCTCTTGATCACGCTACCTGGCCGAGTGGCCCAGACAAGCATGGATGCTGTGAGTGTAAACATCATGATGGGACAGATGAAAGAACTACTTGATTATATTGATGCAAACATTGCCACGCTCGGGAGCTCTTACATGAATGTGAGTTTGCAATACGACCGCGTGGCCAGCGTCTAGTCAGATGAAAAGGAACCAAATGATATGTGGTGATCAGGAAAAGCGAGCTTGTTTTTCATGCCACCAAATTAAGCTACCATGGCTCATTTCTTTATTAGGAAGATTTGTGAAATCACTCAGCTGGACTTGAAATAATGATACCTGTAACTGCCTTAGGGTCGAGCAGTCTACTTCTTGAGCCAAATGCGATTCTTTCAGACTTTGTGGCGTCAAGACTATCGCGCTTCAACTGTCTTATTTATCTTCGAATGATTAGTTTTCATTCAGTACATGTCTCTATGTTTCAAAAGGCATTACATCCTTCTCGGACTTCTGTTCAACGCAACAACTTTGCTACGATCAACTTCTATCGTAAATTCGTATATTCATGGAGAGTTAAACATTTCAATCACAAAACAAAGGGCCTTTAATGATTTGAACCGGCGGATAATGAAAGGCAGATATCGCCTGTGAAGTTGCTGCGTTCCTTGTGTCTTCAAAGAAACACAAAGAGAAACACTTCTAAATGATCGGTACTGCTTTGTAGTCGACCTCGACAAGCGGATTCTCGTTGTTGCACTTTACCTGCAACTCCAATTTCCAGTGCCGGTTATACATGTCGTTTTCCTCCTCCGGGAATCCATGGTTGCCTTCGTCCATGAACCTCCAAGTCATTGACTTTGGAGTTTCCTCCACGACTCCCTTGCCAAAATCCATTGTGAATCCTGAGCATTTTTCCATATCCACCATCAAGTGACGTTTGATGTGGTGTTGGAGGTTTCTTCTAAATTTGCGCGAGTTCTTATTCATGGTGGGCTTGATTTTGTCCATATTGTCGTGACACTCCTTCATAATGAAGGGAGGGTAGTAAGTCAAGTGCGCATGGCAATAGTCAAAATCGTTATCCCAGGTCTCGTCTCTGATGTAAGATTCAAACGCGGCGATATCCTCGAAGTCTTTCTTGGGTGGGGCCTTTAATACTTCCATGATTGAGCCATCCTCGCTCTCGATCGACGTGATTGAGGAAGACCGTGACTTTGGAATGGGCTTGAGGTGCTCGAGTTTTTCCATATTTTCGAAGTTCAACTCGATCTTCTGGATTTTTCTTGATTTTGTCATAATAGTCAGAGAACGATGACTTGGTGAGAGTGATAAAGCAGGTTCAATTTAAAAGAAGTCAGAAATATGGTTGGATAAGCTATTGATGCGTAACAGCTTGGTGGGGTCAAAGTGCGTGCTTGTTTTTTTTTTCTACTCTTTCAGCAGAAATAGTGGTAATGTTTATATATATGTTTTTTAGTATATGAATCGTGTTTAAGGTGGAAACTATGTTCTACAGAATGGGTGCAAACTGGGCCAGGTCCCAGGCTGACTTCTTTTATAGAGCCGGAAAAGGCATACCCCGATTCTACGAGCGCGCCTTGCATGGGCTCGAAATTCGGTCTCTCCACTTTTCAGCCAAGGTACAGTCGGGCTTGCTTTTTGAAATTCCTGTTTCGACCTCGAACTAACAGGGATGGCAAAAAAATCACGAGGTATGGCTCAGGAATTGCAGATGAAAAAGCGGGGTCACAATTCATACAAGCATGAAATCTCCCCAGGCCACCTCTCTAACATGACCGACTTCCTGAAAAGCTTCTCCTCGCATCCTTAGGCCGTGTAGAATTGCCTCACTAGGAGGTCTTTTGATCTGAGGTTATGAAAACAATAATAGCAATAAAAGAATACCTCGGTGAGCTGTCCAACATTCACAGCTAATTCACGGCTTATTTACAGGTGAGGAGTAAAAATACAATGTTCCTGCCATTGAAATGAATAGGGGTAGTGGGTATTTACCATTCCAGTAATTTGGGGAGTTGCATGA
The DNA here is from genome assembly GCA_030578735.1 of Metschnikowia noctiluminum. Lineage (NCBI taxonomy): Eukaryota > Fungi > Ascomycota > Pichiomycetes > Serinales > Metschnikowiaceae > Metschnikowia > Metschnikowia noctiluminum. The sequence continues at coordinate 38,186 of JAKTYO010000027.1, read as the reverse complement.
AACGGAGTGTCGTGATCAGGAGACAAGGGACCAATAGGATCCTGACTAGGCTCGGTGCAGGGTTCGGAAAAAGGTGCGTGACGCCGGTGGTCCGCAAATTAAGGTGCATAAAAAATGTAGGGGTGCGTCTTATCAGGCCCTAAGCAGGAGCCAGTGCCTCATGTCTGGGGCCTAATATTCGTGACCTCACATTGAGCATATTGCTGTTTCGATGGCAGGTGTCGGTGGCCTAAATGTGATGGCTCATAATCACAACTGTCTACAAGTTGTTCGAGAGCAAAAGAGCACAACAATAATTTTTATTGATGTAAGTGGCATATCCGGAGAACAACTATCACTTTGAGGTGCTTGAATCTTCAAAGGTAAGCATTGGCTGGAAATGGCCTTGGTTCCCGGCTAAATACACCACGTCTCGCTCCTTTTTGTGAACATTTGAGAAATCATTTAAGTTTGCATTCCGACATCGGCGGCCAAATCCAAGAAGAAGTATGGAACTGGTCATCTCAGTATTGTATAACTATAAAGATCAATGATAAGGTAGACCAATTTGAACACAGACTGTGGTTTCTACTTGAAAAACAAGCGTCGGCCAGCGTTTAAGGGTTCTTGGTCACTAGCACACTCTAAAACTCAACTACTCCTCCACTATTCTCCGTTTTCTTACTTCTCTTGTTTTTTTCTTCTTTTTTTTTTGCCCCCTCCCTTTCTATGAAACAGGTATTGCCAAAAGCGTGATGAGATGTGGAGAACAGTGCATATTTAAAAGCTCACGCATGCATGCGAACTTGTATCCTTATCCTCAGGATGAAGCTACCCCGATTCCGAGCTCGAATCACCCCACAATTCTATTCTCGGTCGTTACTTATATATGTTTTATGTTTCAAATACTCGCTTCACAATAAGAAATAAAACATATTCAAACAAATACTTATTGAACGAACGATATTTTTCGAGTTTTGAAAGGTTCAGAGAGACCAATCAAGCACTGCAATTTAAACAAAGTATGGAAGGAAATGCTCGAGATTGACGATTAACTTTGCTGACAATGAGAACCAGATACTAGCAACTAAACTTAAAGTCAACAGGTCTATTCAAAGGGGTATCAAACATTGTGCCACATGGAGTTAGGTTAGTCACCGGCACATTTATGGCTAAAATGAATTGGATTTTGCTTGCAGATTAGCTGCAAGGATATATAATTTTTTGGACAAGAGGAAGGCTCTACAGTGGCTTGTAGTTTGCAAAATCTTGCATCTTGGAACCTTGGTTCGAACTGGTGTCATGAGGAAAGGTAGGTGAAATCAATCTCAGATCTGAAGTTTTATGTTCTCTTTCCATTGACTTTGTAATCAATCACATTTATAAACCCTAATATAAACTGAAGCTCGCTTCAGCTCAGGTGGATGCGCACCTTACTACTTTTCACGAGATGGACTTCACGTTTTGTCTTTTAAAATAACAATACTGTTGGTGACTATTTTATCTAAAATTTTCAAAACTAGACCAAAAAGACAACAGTGAAAGGCTTTATTAGCAGAACCTTTTGATTTACGCCCATTAAGCTCAAAACAGCTCCGAGTCATTGAGTGGCATGTTTCATCATCTGGCCTCTATCACCGTGCCACGATCAGAATACAGGAGTTTGGGCCCAAGAGATTATATTTGAGCAGGAACAAAGTGTAAATAGAGAATGAAAGCGACCCTCAAAACAAGAAAGAATCAATTTGCAGATCATGTTCCCCAGACCTTGTAATAAAATGCGAGACGTACAAACCTGGCGCAGTGGAGGAGTAGCAGTTCTCTCGAACAATTTAAAGACAGCTGAAGACAAAATATTTCGGACAAAAACCTCGCAAGTATCCTTCTTCGATATATCTCAGATATTCAAATCAACAACACCAGATCAGATTGTGTCTTTTTGTGATGAACGTTAAAGTCTCCCACTCTCCCAATCATATAAATGTTAGCCCCGGCCCTAGTGCGGCGAGGCACACTACTTATTAAAATTAAAGATACTAATTATGAAATCTTAATAATTATGTGAAAGTACAGAAACAAAACCCCGTCTGCATTATAAAGGCGCCTGTTCAGAGTCAACAAGACTGATAAACCTGAAGATCATCGTTCGTATATGTACTTCGAAGTCCTCTGTTTTTACTTGTACGGTGAAACTTGGCAGGGCCTGTATGCTTTTTCGCAGCGAGGTTGGCCCGAATGTCAATTCGAGGCCTCATCTCGAAGCACTTTCACGAGCACACGTCTTTTCAGCACTACACGCCCGCTTTTCCCCGTCTTTTGAGTTTTACAGAGACGACAATCCCTCAAAATCTTCTCATTTCTAATTCACAGCTTCTAAAAATCATGGTGTTTGGGGTTTACACGGGTCCACAGGAGCCAGAAAAGCCTCTTGCCTTGATGACACAAGAGGAACAAGCAGAAATGGGAGCCAAAAAAATGATTGAGGTAATGCAGTCGTGTCCTGGAAAGACCGTGATGGCTGGCGGGTCTGGGTTCTTCTTGGGTGGCTTTTTTGGGTTGTTTATGGCTTCTATGGCATACGATGTACCTGTTGGAGGCAATGCCGTGAGTCATATCTCGGAGCTCCCGTTCAAACAGCAAATGAAACTTCAATTTTCAGACATGGCCAAGAGATCGTACTCGAGTGCCAAGAATTTCGGGTATATCGGAATGATCTTCTCCGGTGTCGAGTGCTCTATTGAAAGTTTGAGAGCCAAGCACGATATTTATAACGGTGTCACTGCCGGATGCATTACTGGCGCCGGTCTATCGATAAAAGCAGGGCCTCAAGCAGCTTTGTTAGGATGTGCTGGCTTTGCTGCGTTTTCGACTGCCATTGATCTCTATATGAACTCAGAGCATGCTGCGCCGCCTAGAAATGACTACGACGACTGAGAATTCAGCTTTTCCAAAGTCCTAGAGTTGTTTACTTCTGTGTATATATATATGTGTGTGTTTTAAGATACAATTATTTTTAGCAAATGCTGGCTTTGCTTTTTTTTTTTTTGTCACATCAGGATCCCGCAACCTTAAAAAAAAATTAGTAAAAGTCTATAGAGCCTGAGGCTCAGCAGAGGTAGTAGCAATACTCGTATGACATCTGGCCCGCGATGAAAGAGGACAATAGCAAAAGGAAAATCATCAAGATAGAAAACCAGAGCTTCCAGCTGGTAAACCAACTATTCGAGGAATGCAGAACCAAGTTCTGTGTCTGAATTCGCTCGAGCTCGAGAACGATACTCTCCTGCTGTTTCTGGTCAATTATTTGCTTTAGTGCACCAGACACTCGAAGAAACTTCTTGCGATCAGCATCAATAGCCTCTGGACTGTCATAGAGCGACTTTAGTAGGTCAAGTTGCAATTGTATTTCGCTCAAAATCGACACTGACTCTGTCGTGTTTTCGTGCTCGTGAGCTGGTTCTGATACCTCTTCAAACGAAGAAGGCACAGCAATCCTGTCTCGTCTCCATATGGGTAGCGGCATGTGTTCTGGGGCTTCTCTGGTAGAGACATCTTCAGTACGTGGATTCAGAAAGTCTCTTCTTTCGAGTCCACGCCGTCTTCGAATCGGTTCGTGGCCCAGAGCGTATGACGTGGCCGGAAGTTCTTCTTGAAACAGCTCGCTTTTCACTCTCGTTTGATTTGCTCGATAGGGGAGCGGTAGAGGCTCGCCCAACTGGGCCAAAATCTCGGTCGATTTTCGCTTGCGATTCATATCATTATTGTTATAGGGGCTCGGGAGCGTCTATATCGTTTAGTGCACAGGCAATTAGTGATATTGAGAGCTAGGAAATAATAAAATTGTTGATTGGCGAACTTTGAGGTGTTTTGGTTTCTAATATCCAGAGTCTAAGCATCAGATTTTCCGAGACTCCAGCCAGCTGGTGTTTACATTTCCCGTGCATCTTTTCCCGTCCGCGGCCTGCATGTATACCAAAAGCGCGCGGAGCATTCAGCCCAAAACCACTCTTCGTTTAGGCGTGTTTGGCAGCCATGCGAGAGTGGTGTCATGAATAGTTCACATGGTCTTTGAGTTGGCCCCATGAGTAAATATATTTGCCCCACAATCTTGAACTTAATTGCATTCACCAGTTTTAAAATCTAGGATTGGTTTGAACTTTCATGAATTTTCAATTGTTTCATATTTTTTCGAGACTCGAAATGCACTCAAACTTTCCGGGAGCGCCTTTTGAAGACTTGGCTAAGCGACCTCTTCATCAAATACACCATGCATCCAACGAACCGAAACAAGGCCATGAATGCTACAGTCCATAGAATCACCGTGAGAAAGATCTCTGAGCGGCCTGATGTATTGAGCGAGGCGCTTGCGTCAAACTGGTTGAACCCGCCCGTTTCCAACACGAGCGCCACTACCACGAAGTTGGAAAACATCCAAACAAGCACGGTCATTGATCTGATGAAAGCATAGTAATCCTCGTTTGTTCCCAGTGAGTCCCCTTCATTTTCCTTTTGAGGAAGCTTGATTTTCTCAAGTTGGTAGAGATAAGACTGGTTGATTTCCTCCTTCAGAACCGGGATGTTCACATCAAAAGTACCATCTTCTCTCACCTTGGCTGCACCCAAGTCCTTGGCCCCGGTATCTCCTTTTGTACCCCACGACACATCGTCGATGTTGCAAAAGGCGTAGATGTTCAAAACGTTCACGTAAGCTGGCGAAAGCAAGAGGTATTGAATGAAAGACGTGAACATGTGCCAGGGCTCCATGTAGAGAAACGACGCGAGGAAGTAGAGCACATAGGTTGACGAGGTAGCCACGACCAAGTCACGGAATTGCGAGTTTTTGAAGAAGAGGGAAACTGTGATCTGCGTGCCAGTATCGTAGATCGCCTGGATAGCGTGGACGGCCATGAATATGGCGGCGAATATCATGTACACCATCAATATGGCAAAGAAAAGCACAATCACAATGTAAAACTTTTCCGTGCCTTTTGGCTTGTTACCGAAGCTCAACACAAAGGTGGTGACAATCGACGCCAAGTATAGCCACAAGAATATCACGGAAAGCACGTTTCCAGGTGCGAAGTTGAGGTCAGAAGAGCTGAGCGACGTAGTCAAGATCCGAAACACGAGAAAATAAGAGCCAATCGAAAACCATGACACTACCAAACTGACGAACTGATACAAGAACTCGATGTGAAGGCACAACTTGCGCAAGATTCCGTGTGACGATGTCCATATTTTGGGGAAGTGCACCAACGAGTAGATGGCCGCGAAAAAAGACCCGTTCAACCATCTACGTCTTTGCAAAATAAACTCAGCCAACCCCTCCGGAACGTCTGTCTCGGCACTCGCGGACTTACAGTACCGGAGAAGCCATGAACATCCTCGTTTTGCCACGAGCTCGTAGCACAAGATTCTATCCTCGGCAAGATACATATTGGAGGTGAAAATTCCCGCCTCGTCCTTAAGCAAATTACGCTTAAGCTCATATTCGTCGTCTTCAGGGTCAAGTTCGCCGCTGCCATGCAAAAACTCGCCTTTGAAATACTTCTCAAGCGGGCCTTTGCCGTTGATATCGTTTTGAAGCGCCACGTACCGGTAGGCCGAGAACGCGCCGGGAAGAACCGAGATGAATCCAAACACTGACTCCGTCGGCTTGTCCAAAATGTTTGAGATTTTGTATTCGAAGTTCTGGCCGTACACGAGCGGGTTGGTGAGCATTTGCCTTTTCTTGAGCGAGGCCTTGATTTCTCCACAGGCACCTGCCACCTGAGGGTCTGTGTCGAACTCTTTCCACAAATGGTACAAGGATTTTCCTGACGGCTGCGTACCACAATCAAGAAGCACCACGACGTTGGGCTCCAAGACCTGGGATATCGCCTCGAAACACCATCTGTGCGAATTAATCTTCTTGGCATTCTGCTCCTTGAGACAAAAAAGCATTTGGACCGGCACGGCCTTTTCTGTCGTGAGCTTCACGGTATTCTCGACAGAGGATATCCCGACCCTCGTCGTATACTCGTATAAGTGTGCCTTGACTTTTTTGTCGTCGATTCTCGATTTGGCCAAGCCTTCTTGGTACACACCCAAGGCAGCCAACAAGGCCTGGGCCCTCTCGTTGATCTTGGACCGGCCGTCACTCACAACACACACCACGATTTTCTTCCACGAGTCTTTGCCCCACACGGGTGAACGCGTTCTTGACTCGAAGTGTTTGATGTTTTTGAATACACCTTTAAGTGTGCGTGCTAAGAGAATGTCGTCTTCGTTGTACATGGTGACCACTATCATGAGTTCTGTCTGGCGCCGTACAGGGTAGTGGATGGGGCGCAAGATGTACCCGTCGCGCCAAAAGTTGGACGGCCCACATGTCACCGCAGTGTATCTCATATACGAGAATTCTCTACTGAGACCTCCATCTTTGGCCTCGGCCTGGAAATCGGGAAATTTCGAGAGCAACTCGGTGGCCACCGGGCAGTCAAGCACCAAATGACCGTTGTGGCCCGTCGCAATCCCCGCGCGCGGCTTCTCGCGCACCTCTTCTTCCTCGGGAGGAACGGGAAGTGGGTCAAATGGAGACTGTGGCTCGTCAGGGTCGTAGATCAAGTCTCGGGCCGGGGGTTCTGGCACTTGGATCGTCTGTAAATCAAAATGATCGCCCTGGATCTCATTATAATGGATATCTCTATCAAATTCGCGCTCCTCCTCATCGGTGTCGTAGGCATGTGGAACAAACGCTTGTCGAAAGCTATGGTCGTGGCCATCGTACGCTTGGGGCGCGTAATGTTGATTTCCAGCCGGATAGTCGGCCATTTCGTAGTCCGTGCTGAAAGGATCGGGCCCGGCTCTCCCGTAGTTATGCAGCGGCTGTGGGTAATTCTGCGCTGGATTGAAGATCTCCAGGGGCCTGTTACCTTCGTAATATGCCATGAAGTTTTCGTCCAGCGGGTGGGCTTCTCGCGAGGTGTAGGAGGTTTCCGGCTGCTGAAACACAATCAGGCTGCTGCTCCTATTTCTGGTGGGCGAGTAGTTGTAGACGCCGTCAGTCTGGCCAGACCCGTCACCGTGGTACGAGTCTTGGTACCTCGGGTTTCCGTTTGAGCGAGAGTACATTCTTGGCAGACTGTTCCGCGTGTGTTATGATCTGCTATTCCGAAAGAGGACACTCGTGCAATTTTTGCGGCTGTCGGAAGCGTTGGAGTGAAATTTTGTTAGATGAGGAAACAATAGCAGAACCAGAGATGGAGCTGGCACTTGATCTGAGTCGCGTGAGACAAAGAGAAAAAACAGCTGTTGTGAGAGAAAAGCTGATTGACTGCAGGAAAGGGAATCCAGTCTTTTATAATGAATATTTTTTGTTTTCAGCTTGATGTTTTAAACTCGAGTATTTCTTATGTCCTGGCTTTTTACAGATTTTTCTCGTGGCCCACGCTCGAGATATGAAGCAGACGCCGGATCAGGAATAAACCACTTCTGGGCTGATGCAGGCCAAGCGTGCGTGCATGCGCGGGAAGATGAAACCGCTAAAAACAATATTAAAAAAAAAAACAGTCTTTCGCGTGAGCGGCAGTGAAACACAGCCCCCGACTAAGCGACTCATTCCATCAAGTCGGGTGGACGACTAGTGTTTGAAAAGGTCATTATTTGAAGCAGAAGGGGACTGGGAAAAGAAACGAAGTAAATCAAATACACCTGAACCAGTATTTAGTGAGTAGCTGGCTGGAATCATCTCCTTGAAATCTTTGAATCACTGCAAAACCCACACACCTGTTTCTCATCGCTCTGCCGAAAAACGCGAACCCGTAAACCGATGGGCTGTGGGCTTTCAGGCAAGGCATTCTCTATCGAGCTAGTTGAGCAAGAAAAAGAATTAGAAGACAAAAAAAAAAAGGGGAAAAAGAACGAACCTCCTCTGAGTCTTTGTCAAGATTTCTCGAGCGGTATATAAGCTGGACTTCGCCCTGAAGTGTTGTTTGACCATTTCCTCTTCTTTTTCTCATAATAAGCTCGCACGCATTGTGGACGAGCTACAGCCCCCGTAAACTCAGCCGCAACTGCGTCGTGCCAAAAATAGATTAAGGAATCAGGTTGAGTGCGGTGCGTGATCAACGATCAAGTTGAAGATGAAATCAGAAAAGTTTATGCGGAAACTTGCTTGTATCGATAGCTTGGAGGGCTTTTCAGAAATCTTGCACAATGGAGCGTGGAGGCAAAAAGGGAGAGTGGGCGACTTTTGTGGAGGGATACCTTTTTTTTTCTATTTTTTGTGGTCTTTCTTCTGTCGCATTACACCTCTTTCAAACCCTGGTCATAGTATGTATTAATTTCTTCACCGTGAGGAGGGTTTAAACTGCCAGAGTACAAGAATTTAGTTTTTCAAGTGGCAGGCAAAAAAAAAAACAAAGTAGCTGAATATGATCAGTAGATGTGATTTTGTGAGCCTTCAGTCACGCCCATAAGCAGCCAGTTATAAAATCTCTTGACTTTTTTTTTTTGAAATTCATTGCCTGGTTGGCTCAAATCAATGGCAATAATTTTGACACCGGGACCAATACAATCTCATCAGTCCTCAGGTCCAGACCAGTGCCTTCTCTGGAAGATCATCGATCTGACGACAAACTGTACAGTCCTTCGAGTTTGGCACGCATGACAATTCTTACCATTTTGGGGCCGGACCTGACGTCTAAGTCTAAGGAACTCCAAGAGGTGACATGAGGTAAGTTTTGCAAACTTGCAACCTGCTCTCAAGAATTGCACATTTCAAAACCGTCCTTTTTCGGGAAAACAGAGACTCATGGTTTTAGAACACCGTCTAGGTTGCATATACGTAACATATTGTGCAAACTTTGCCGAAGAAAAAAAAAGGAACCCTTTTGAACAAACTCTCGAACTTTTTTGGACTTTCAACTACATTAAATTTATTAGCTGTTATTAATAGCAGCTACAGCTAAATGTCTTTGATACGGCAGCCTTTTGTGAGAATCCGTTATAGAATGACCTCGCGTTCATCAGGGACCGAGAAAACGCTGTGCGCTAGTGAAGAACAAATACGTCTCGACCTTTCGCCATCTAGAACTATAGCAAGTGCTTTGTTACTCTGTGTTCTTTGTCTCCACTGGTTGTGCAGATCAAAAAGATCACCTAATGCGGTTATCAAATCACAACATTTTTACTTGCCCTACCCTTCTGTTCCTTCTTCCTCTTATCTTAAATCCTAGATCTGTCAAAATTGCATATAGTCCGCGATGTCTTCGCGCACCGGCTTCTCCGCGGCCCGGCCATCGCTCATACACCTAACTAATAGCAGACATTTTCCACACTCTTTTTCCTTCTGCCTCAGTCTTTTTTCCCAAGACTTTCTCTCGTTTCAAAAAAATAAGACTGTGTCAACCTTTCCTGTGATTATCGCCACAAAACATCATAAAATGGCCCAGCACGCGTGCACTGAAGAGTTCAAGCAATTCCTCACAGACTTGCCCAAATGCGAGCATCATCTCCATCTCGAGGGAACTTTGGAGCCTTCTCTCTTGTTCAATTTGGCCGAGAGAAACAACATTGCTTTGCCAAAAACTTTCCCACCCACTGTGGAGGCATGTAACGAAAGATACGCCAACTTTGCCGACTTACAGGACTTCTTAGACCACTACTATATTGGAATGGGTGTGTTGATCAAAGAAGAAGACTTCTACGACTTGGCCATGGACTATTTTGAGCGTGCCTACAAGGACGGATGTTTGCATTCCGAGGTGTTTTTTGACCCACAAGGCCACGTCGAGAGGGGAATCAGTATTGATGTTGTTGTCAAGGGTTTCGACAGGGCCTGTAAAGCTGCCACTGAAAAGTATGGAACCACCAATAAGTTAATTATGTGCTTGTTAAGACACTTGCCTGCCGCTGCAGGACTTGAAACCATCGAGTCTGCGGCCCCTTATTTCGAGAACGGCACGATCCACGGTATGGGTCTCGACTCGGCCGAAAAACCATTTCCACCTGAATTATTTGCAGAGTGTTACAGTGCTCTCAAGGCCAGATTCCCAGACGTTGGATTGACCGCCCATGCAGGTGAGGAGGGCGACCACACCTATGTTTCCAACTCTTTGGATTTGCTCAATGTCACGCGTATTGACCACGGTGTCAACTCGAGCCAGGATCAAGCCGTTATGGCTCGTTTGGCTGAGAACCAGACAATGTTATCGATGTGTCCATTGTCGAACGTGAAGTTGCAGGTTGTGAAAGACGTGTCTGAGTTGCCAATTAAGGTTTTCTTCGACAAGAACATTCCCTTTTCCATCAATTCCGATGACCCTGCATACTTCGGAGGATACATTTTGGACAACTACGTGGCTGTGCATACCAGATTCGGTTTCACTACAGACCAGTGGTGCAAAATTGTTTTGAACGGTATCTTGGGCTCTTGGTGTGATGAAGAGAGAAAGGCTGAGTTGAAGGCTAGACTCGAGGCTGTCAAAGCCAAGTACGCGCATCTTGATTAGATGTTTGTTTGGATTATAGCATTTGCATGTGCATAGGTATGTCACGATTAGGTTTGCCCTCAAAGCTTTGTATATTTGGGGATGTTTTCGTGTATTTTGTTTGTCAAGAATTTTGTTCTAATCATTACTCGCAGCGCTAACATTTGTCTATAATTGCAAAGCGTGGAAAATCAATGCTTAGGAGTACGTTGTAACGATATCGGGGTTGAGTTCGTTTGAGCTCTTGGATTGTGTAACTATTTGAAATGAATTGCAGGGGAGGCAATCAACTTTGCACTTCAGCTTTCGAACTATTGGTGTGGACTAAACCCGTTTCTTGCTGAATTTCTCTTGAGCTGAATTTTTGAAACCCTGTCCCTACATTGTGGCCAAAGTCCGTAGATCTGGAATCTTTTTTGAACATTAGGCTATTCCCTCTGTTAGGCCAAAACAATGCCTACGAAGCACTGGAAATTCTGCTTGACACTCTTTGGATTAAGTAATGGCCAGACCGGAATATATGTTTAGCGTATCTCTAGAATGATGCCAAGTAGTATACTTTTCAAGCGATGAATCGTGCTGTTGTGGAGTGGAAAAGCTCGAAATCTGATAAAGGCTCTTTTCCATTCAATCAAATGCCACAAGGCGTGAAGAATGGCAGTTTATAGACTGTCTGAAAAGTGGGTGCAAGTCAGGTCGAAAATGAGAACTATCAATAGTCACGTTTAGCTTAAAACGGTGGTTATTGTTTTCCCTGGCATACTTCGTTGGTGGATGTGTGATCATTTTTAAGTTCCTTCTTCCTCTCTTCACATACGCGGATCTGGTAAAGCCTCATACAGCTAAACTAAACGAATGAATTTTTTTCTTTTTATGAAATCGTTTGATTGATTTTTTGTTCCTTTTTGTCTGCTTCATCTGAGCAAAGACTCAAACTAAAACGAAATTATATAAGAGCCTCTAACCAGCTCTCGAGAAATGTGCCTAGTGTCGAACTCGGGTCACCTCACGCCATCATAATGGCAAAAGCGAGCCCTCTCGGCACGCCCTTGTTAACAAGTAGAAGATGTGTCTTCGACCCGCTGGGTGCGTCTCGCCTAAAAGCCGCTTCAAATCTCGCGATTCGAGGCGTGTTTAGGAAGCCGCATCCCTCGGGTCCACTCTACGAATGTAGATTTTTTAGACGGTGGAAATAAACAAGTTCAAATTTTTTAAGTTGTCTTGAAACGTGTTGGTTGGCGCCAACATTTCTCTGAGACTCGTGGGGTTGGCAAAGTCAGGCTTCTGCCACCAGTATTTGAAAGTCTCACACGAGTTGTAAATGTGTAGTAGGAAGTCGTGTTCATGTTTCTTGTGACACCGATTGTTCGCGTGCACAAAATGGCACCGGAAAATTGTTGAAGTCTTCGGAAGCTGTGGCCGAGGCACGTATGAACCGAAGTTGAAGTGGTGTAGTGAGGAAAGGTCGTAGCGCTTTCGCCATTCCTTCTTCTTGAGGGCTTTCCAAATAACTGTCCATCGTTTGGTTTCTCGAATCCCGGGACAAATCTCAAAAAACGTCGCGGGCATAATTGGTGGAAAATTCTCCTGCTTTTTCTGACTCAACGAGCGAAAGACTTGTTCCGACATAGCGTGTTCCTCGTCATCGCTCAATCTTGGGTTCACCTCGAAGAAGACTGTGATGGGCTTAAATTTGCTAAATTCCATTAAACTCAGGGATATTTATTTGAAAAAAACGTCTTTCAAGCCTACACCACTTGTCAAACCAGACCTCTTCTGGCATTCATCAAAGGCTCTGTGGCCGAGCGGTCTAAGGCGGCAGACTCAAGTTCTGTTATCGTAAGATGCGCGTGTTCGAATCACGCCGGAGTCAATTTTCTTTTTATTCGCAATCAACATCACAATAAACTGTTTTTTTGTTTTGGAATCACACAAAGCACCGTCGTTTTGATGATTCATAGTTTAATCAATCAAAAAATCGCGAATTTCAAGTTGCGAGAAAGAATGGATAGGCCGCGCTAAACTTGCATACTCCACATGTCACATGTCCAGTCTCCTCACTTGCTCCGGGTTAGTGACACACGAAATTCATTGGTCCGCACGTACTTTTTACTATTGAAAAGATTCTTTGAAAACAGATCCCTTTAATTTGCTAGAAGTGTTATTTTTTCTTGCTACTCAAAAACATTCCTTCTACTGTATACCTTGACTCTGATCTCGAATCCAAAAGGAAGAATTATAGTACCGATAACCCCACATTTGGTTCCCACCAGGCTCTTGAATTTTTAACAAACGAATGGAAATGGCAAGAGGCCCGAAATTGATCGCACTCATCGCCACGGCGGTCGTCGCACTCGTATTCTTAATGAGCAGAAAAGGCGGACAAGGCGAGGCTCTGAGCATGGCTCTGCTTCATTTGGACGATGGATATATCTTGTATTTCCAGCCTGAACCGCAACAGTCGGGCCCTGAGGCGAGTGTGGACACCTTAAAAGAGTATGCCTCTCAATACGCTACATGGATCGAGCAAAAACTCGATGGCCAAATCCTGCAGCGGTACGATACCCTTGTTTATGGACTCAGCTTCCGCTTGCGATACAACAAAAAAGTATATAGCATTTTGGGCTCCGATGAAATCACTCAGGACGTGGCACAGACCACAGACGATCGACTCTTCCATTTCTTGCACCTGCTTAAGGCCGACGACATGATCCGGCAAGGAGTTAAGATGTCTCTAGAGAGGGATAAGACGGTGAGCACACAGGCCGAGCAAAACGTGTAGTTTTGAGTTATTATGATACTATTTTTATAATTTACATAAGGCTTTCCGAGCCAGTCGAAAATCAGGAATATAAGTCATTGCTACCAGCAACAAATACTTTTCATGGATGTGTATTGGGTAGAAATAAAGAGGATGAGACACACGTCGTGCATTCTGCATTCTGGCAAGAGGTCCATTCATTTGAAACTAGAACAATGCCAGCTCTGTAATCGAGAAGGTGCACGGGAGCATCTCATATAATTGAACGGCAGAGAGAATGCAAAAGTAGAGAGAATAAGAGATGTTCGTTGAGACCAGTCAGCGACTGCGATCTCTCTTCTGCCCCGCCGAAACAGTTTGAAGGCTAGGCGAGAGAGGCTAGTCATATGAAATAAGAAAAAGAGGATAAGAGTAATTGAGTCTCGACACAATCGAGGACTGACAGTGATGAAGGCTATGGGCGAGTCCGCAATCAAATATCGGGCACGTCGGAAAAGTCTAAGTCATGGAAATCGACCTGTCCGAACGTGTTCTCGCCAGAGTACAACACGTACAAAAAGCCATCCTCGTCTTTGTGCTCCTCGTAAATGGTGCTCATCAATGCCGCCGTTGGGGGCAAGATATCGTTGACAAAAATAAAAATGGCCTTTTCTGAGGGCAACTTGATGCGTTTCCTGATGACGTAAACAAACTGACCAACCGTCAAATCGCCTGGCACCAAATATTTTCTCTTGTCGATTTCCTGGATATCAGAGTTCTCGACTTTCTCACAAATCACAGGAAGTCTGTCCTTGAACCGCTGCAAGATTCTGGCAGACTCAGAGCTTCTTTTTTCTGAATGAAAGTTAGTGATTGTTGACTTCGACAGGGCCGAAATGGGAGAAAAGGGTAAGGAGGAAGAGAGAGAAGGATTGGCAAAACCATAAGAAAGCCCAAATTCGCTGCGTCAATTGATGGGGTCAATTGATGGGGTCAATTGATGGGGTCAATTGATATAATCAAAAATCAAAAATAAACTGTTTGTTCTGAGGTAGGATCTGGTCCAACAGCCCAAGGTATTATAATTATTCCCTTTGTACGGGCCTCTTGACAGACACCCGTTTCATACATACCGAGCGAGTTCTCGTCTTTGAATTGTGATCTCATAATACTTGCAAGACTTGAATATTAGTAGCTGGAACTATGAATTTCGAGATGGCAAAGCTGTGCAAGTTTATGTCTTTTCTTTTTTGTTTATATTGTTGCGTACTGTGGCGTGGGTGGTGCTTATCTCAGCGTTGATAAGACCCCCCACAAATCCACGAGCACAAATAACCAGGTAGGTTATCGAGTGGAATCGAGAAATTTATTTTGATTGGCTCCGGCCCAGGCAGGATTGGCCAGGACCTGCACACGCTCCGCTCAACATGTTAAATACATACGTGTTCCGATGGTGTTTAGGGTGACCGGGATGGAAATTTGGGATGTTTGGGGTGGGTTTTCTGAGGTATGTTTTTTGCTTCGTGAAGTAGGAAATGCGTTCGTTATAAGAGGGTTGGCCTGGTGTCATCCCCTAGTGCGGAGGCGATAAAGGGAGTGCACAGGAACACAGAGGCGCGGAGGCAAAGTGAGAATTCCCAAATAAATGGAGCAAAACAAGAGACTGTAATAAGTGAGAGCCAGTCGAGACAGAAGTATGAGGCGAAAGAAGGTGCAGTAAAAAGGAACAATAATAAGAGGCATTGACGGGAGAAAGCTAAGAAAGAAAGGAATATTTTGAGAATAGAAGTAGAGAATATGAGAAAAATACAGGCAAAAAAAAAAAAAAAAAAAAAAAAAAAAAAAACAGGAGAAAATATTAGAGGCAGCTAAAAGAGAAATATGAGAGGGCAGCGGAGGGACAAGGGATAGCGATTTGCAGGGCCAGGAAGTGAGATAACTAAGTTGCTGATACCCGGGCCCAAGAGCCCCAGGGAGTTTGTGCAGGGTTATGAAAAGCGATAATCAAAAGCAGTCAAAGCTTAATTGAGTTTGATGGTTTTGTTTTTGATGGTTTTTTTTAGAAATAATGGATTTGCAAGGTTCATTAAGAAGTTCGTTACTTGGGGCAAGTTGTGGGGGTTTATTCATACTACAGTTCGCTTTTTTCGCAAAATTCAAGACAGTCGGAATCATTTTGTATCTCGGAGAAGACGTGACATAAAATGGCGTGTTTTTGAATATAATTTCACTGAAAAAAAAAATAAGAGCCCATTTTAAGAGCCCATCTTATCAATAAAGCATCAACTCTCAAAGACTATGGAGAAAAAAGGCTTTTTTAGCTCTCTCAGCTGATTTTTTTTAGGTGTATTGCTTACAATTTAATATTTCCTTTCACATTGCGGCTCGCTCCAGGCTTCAGTTCATGGGTGCTCGTCTAAACGCACTCTAACTTATATCGGGACGCGAATTTGAAAATTGTTTCATTACTTGAGTGTTTGTTAATCCCGAGATTTTTTCACAATATTGAGAAGACATTGGTTTGAGTTTACTGAGCAACAAAACTTCTTCCTATAATAATTCATAATATTCAACACTCTTTACTTACCTGATTATTTTGCTCCAGAGGTTTTCGAGGTCACTATCGATATACTCGGGAAAATACAAACTACCCACCTTCTCACAAGAGAACATCGCGAATTTCAGGACCAGCTTAACACACATGATTTTCATACCGACTCTCAGAACAAAGCTTGGTCAATGATCCCGAAATCACTTCTGAAATGGAAACCGGAGCCTGGCTTCCCCTTTAAATGTGGATTAGAAGTCCACACGCAACTACAAACCAAACACAAGCTTTTTTCTTTGTCTCGAAACTCGGCCGAAAGCTCTCCTAACACCAATACTTCGTTTTTCGATGTAGGACTTCCAGGCACCTTTCCGAAACTCAATCCAGAGGCACTTCTACTAGCATTGAAGGCTGCTGCAGTGATGAAGTCACGTGTGAACCCCGTCTCGTCTTTTGATCGGAAACACTACTTCTACTTGGACCAGCCTCTCGGATATCAAATCACACAACATTTTAGGCCGTTAGCCAATGGTGGATTTTTGTCGCTTTCTAAAAAATTCGACGATGTACCCGAAGATAAGGCCATTGGCATTGAGCAGATCCAGTTGGAGCAGGACACGGCAAAGTTGAACCACGATGAGTTTGAAAACACAACTACAATCGACTTCAACAGGGCTAATGTGCCCCTCATAGAGCTTGTCACGAAGCCAGATTTCGACCACTTGCTCCAGGTCCGTGCTTTTGTAAAAAAGTACATCGGAATCATGACCCACTTGGGCGTGTGCTCGGGTGACATGGAAAACGGAGCCATGCGATGCGATGTTAATGTGAGCGTAGCAGGTGGAAACAGGGTCGAGATCAAAAACTTGGGCAGTACTTCAGAAATCTCTGCGGCTGTTGTATACGAATATGCGAGACAGGTCAGACACCTCAAGTCATCATCTGTGCCTATTGATCAAGAGACAAGAGCATGGAATGGGAAAGAAACAGTAAGGACTAGATCTAAGGAGGATGCCGTGGATTATAGATATTTTCCAGACGTGGAGCTTCCCCTTATACGTTTGGAATCCACCATACTCAAAGAGATAGAGGCTGTACTTCCGAAACTCCCAGAACAGGAAATGGAGACATTGATGCAGAGTCCGTATTTGCTAGAAAAAAAGCATGCGAGGTTCCTTGTTGAGTCGCCAGATGTCTTCGCTTACTTCAAAGACATTCACGCAAAGACAGTCACGGCGGAGTCTGGCTGCTCGGCGAAAACGGTGAACAACTGGTTTTTTCATAGTCTCCTTGGCACATTCAAAAAGTTTAACCAAGTCGTTGACCCTTGCGTACTCCTGGCAGACAAATTTGCGACTCTTGTCAAGATGGTGCAAACCAATGTGATTTCGCTGACTTCGGCAAAACTTCTTCTTAATGCTTTAGTGCAATCTCCTCAAACCACCAAAGATCTTAGCATCTCGGAATTGGTCGAGCATTACGATTTGGGGGCGCCCGTGGATCTTGACGAAGGCGAATTCAGAAACGCTGTTAAGGACATTTGCATGGAGGTTATCTCCGCTCACCCTGGAGTGGCAGAAACTGTGCGGAAAGGAAAGCATGGCTCGATCAAGTTTTTGATTGGCCAGGCCATGCGTGAAACCCAGGGCAAAGTAAATTCGAAGAACTTTGAAGAGGAATTCACTCGAATTTTACTCGCACAAAACTAGAGCCGCGTTTAATGATGTGGTTTATTACTATATTAAAGAAACTAAAAGGTTGAGGCGTCGTTGGTGTCGGGCAGTAACGAGAATGGCTCTTTTTCTAGCACCAACGTCTGGAATTGCTCATATTCGATCTGGCTAAGACCCACGGTGTCCTCTGTTGTCTGTGTCTGCTTGGAAGTTTGGCGACTCTCGTCGAAATCCTTGGCCACATAGAACTCGCGTGGTTCGTCTTTCTTAAACCGTTTGAACCCAACGGAAACCAAAAAGCCCCTGTACATTTTAAGAGCCTCTGTCCCAAGCCCGAAAAGGAAGAATGTGATAAACGAAAATACAATGGGCACGACTTTCGAACTGAGGTTGGTCATTCCGATATCGTATGCGTATATGTCAGACCATTTAACCGTCGCATACGCCTCTATGATTTCACTTGTAACTGAAGATGCTGCACGCACATCTGCTGCAAAACTCACGAGCGTTACGGGCGAAAACACAAGCACGATCAAGAAGCTCAAGGCAATCAATCTCGAGAACTTGCGCATGTTGAGCCCAGAGTTGGTGCATCTCAAAATGTCTTGGATGTCTTTCCGTTTGCGAGCAAGCTCTAAAACCGTCAAAATGGCAAACACGCACGCAACGGCGATCCAAATCACGTTCCATATTGCAACAAGCATCACTGCGCCCATCGAGTAGTTCCAAGGTGCAGAGCATCCATAGTACCGAGCCACGTCGTATCTGTGAGTTTGTGCAAGGACGGTCAAGCCCATGACCAAAAGAGGATTAGCCCAGCACATCAAAATATTCACCACAAGCTTCGTTTTTGAGTCTCTTGCAAGATAGCCATGGTTCTTGGCAGCAATGATCATGAACAAGTTGAAAATGATGCATGCCGTGGCACACAACAGACCCACGGTGGCTCCGCTCAAGATTCTCACTGTGATGTCGCAGTATACCTTACCGTCATATCCCTGGTTATAGTTTTCGCCGCTCCAAATAATGGCGTTTATGAATGTGGTGAGGTTCTGGATGCAAAACCACGATATCAAACTTGAGGCTGGAATGTTGCGTTGTTGGATATGGTAGCAAAGAGGTGGAATCAAGACCACGAGCGCTATGAAGGAGAATGCTGCTAAGATTTGCCCTGCTGCTTCAGACATATTAGCTGCAAGTCGAAGTTTCGAGACGTAAATACCCAAACCGGAATTTACATCTCATTCTGCTCGACCTTATTTAAACCGTCTACATAAGGGGCATCGCTGTCGCACTTCTGTCTTAGACTGATCCCTTTGAAGTCCCAATTGAGTAATCGGTTTACACGCCGGGCCACATCAATGCAATTTATTATGTGCGTCTGGTTGGTGGGCGACTGGCGTGTGGCCAAGCGCCCACTGCTCGATATACTTTTTCTTTTTTTCCTTTTTTTTTGTTCCTTCCCTGTGGTTGCTTGCACAGACAATTTTTGGACTTCGAAGATGCTTAGAGTTTCTGTGATTTCCTGATTCAGTCTTCAAAGAAAACACTTGGAACTGAGATAAATTCTGATGTTCATGAATTTGCAAAGCAAGAAGACGGGACAGAAGGTAGATGACAAAAGAAAAGCAAACGGATTTTTACTCAAATTCAGCTGGCGTTAGCGAGAGGAAAGTAACAACGGGCTGTGAGAAAAGATGTACAACCTGCGTAAATTGATCATCGAGGAAAACATTCGGCGAGACCATCAGAAAGTTGATTTTTTTTTGGAAACCGTGATTGTGTAAGTCATCGAAATTTCTTTCTTGATTTTGGACTATCCATGCGGTCGATTTGTTCATTACCGAAAAGAACCGAAGACTGTTATGTCTCTCTTGGTGGTTTGATTGGAGTCAACTTTCCAAAAAACAAGAATTTGTAATTTCGGATGATGTATTCTTTTAAATGAGTCAAATCCTGTTTAATGTGATCTTTCCGTGTAGAGGAAGTGTTCTGAGAACAGTTTTTTTGTGATTACCAGCGAAACAGTGCTGCATTTGTTCATTTGTAGAATATCAATAAGGTCAATTTAGGCTTGCATCAGAACGAAAGACACCTAGAGCCCTACCTTCTAATCAGCGATTCATGATTCAATTCAAATTTAAAAACTATAAGTTATCTATGCCTAGGCCAATCTATGCAACAATGGATTTCAAAATATCGTGGCTAGCGATAATGCTGGCGTATTTTTGGTTCAAAAACTTCAACAAGTCGACAACCTTTTGCTCCATCTCCTTGGTGCTGAACTGCTTCATCTTCTCGATGTTCTCCTCTCTACCCAAAGTACTTTCCTCGATCAACTTGAGTCTGTCGGCTTCCTTCTTGAAAATTTCGGCCAAGACCTTAATGACTCTCTCGCTTTGAGCCTCGATTGAGCTGTCTCCGCTTTCGTATAACTTGATCAACCAGGTCAAGATTGGGACGTTCTCCTCAAGTCCAGACTCCAAAGGCAAGTGGCTCAACAAGGCTGGCAAAACGTGCTCAACGGGAACAGCAACGTTGTTCTTCAACGCCATTCTAGCAACACATCCGCATGCGTTGGCGTTTGTTCTTTTGACTACCTCCTTGGACTCGGCATCATCCAACTTGGCTTGCTCGTCAGACATGTTCAACAAGTGGAACATCGTCTGCAAGATCTGTTGGTAGCTGCCCGAGAAGTCGGTGGAACTGCTTTCAATGATAATACCGACACCGTAAGCGGCATTTCCCTTGACCTCCAACGACTCGTCGTTGGCCAATCTGTCAGAAAACACTTGCAAGAACTCCTTTGTGTAAGGGTTGGCATCCTTTAAACCTGCAGAAATTTCGGCCAAGCCACCGATAGAGCTGACTCTCTTCGATCTGGACTTGGATGTGACGTTTGCAAGGATGACGTCTTTGAACGATGCAAAGATCTTGTTGAAGTCAGGACCGAGCTCGAGAGACAAAATGATCAAGACCTCCAAAGCAGACTCAAACAACATAGCCTCGGATTCTGAGGTATCCTCGGCTTCATCCACGGGCTCCTCATCGTCCAATTGACAGCCATGCTCTTTCTTTAAGATGCTCATCAATTGCACGCAGAGCGTCTCAAGGAAACTGGTGTCTGAGGCATTACTGATAAGTGCGGCGATACCACAGACCTGAAGAGCCTCTGTGATGTTATCCAAGTCACAGACAACTAAGCCAAACTCGAATTCCTCGGCCAAGTTGCCGACAGTAATGGTTCTGGCTTGCTCAATCAATTGCATTAGGTTAGCATCGACATACAGCAGCTGAGGAACACCCTTTGGGGCTTTGAAGTCAGCACCGTAGGTGGCCCTGAACATGGCGCGAACGATCTTCCAAAGTGAGTTCAATGCGGCTTCTCTCATACCGTACGAGACCTCGACCTGCTCAGACAACGACTTGATGGATGGCTCCACCCACTTGCCGAAAGCAGCGCCGGTACCTATGGCCAACTCGGACAAAGCAACAGAGGCGATCTCCTTTTCGATTGTGATACCGGAATTGAATTTGAACTTGTTATCCAAGTCTCCCTCCTCTTCATCTTCGAATTCGTCCTCCTCCTCGTCATCTCCACCTTCGAAAGAGAATTCTTCTTGGTCCAAACATTTCAAAATTTGGGGAACAATCTCGTCCAAGAAGCCGGCGAACTCGGCACCGTATACCTTGGCCATGTTAGAGATGAAGGCAAAGCCAGACTCTCTGATTCTAGGGTGCTCGGCGCCAATGGATGAGTATGCAGCCTCGACCAAAGGCTTGGCGTATGCGGCAAAAGGCTCTGAGCCCACGGCACGGGCCATCGTGGAGATATTCTCAAAGGTGCAAGCTCTCAACTCGATGTCTTCCTCGGACATACCCTCGGTCTGAGCGGCGTTTGAGATAAAAGGTTCCAAAATATGGATGGACTGGTTGAAGTATGGCAAGAAGCTCTTACCACCAGCAAAAGCCGTTGATCCGATGGCAGACACTATGGCGGTCTTCAACGTGGACGAATTTGCGGCCTCCAACATGCTGAACAACTTCTGCATCAAGGGCGCCATGTACTGGGAAATGGCTTCGTGGCTCATGAACTCTATCAAACCGTCCAACGCGTAGCAGGCGTTCTTGTACGCCATGACGTGCGAGGCCGAGTCGATGATGTTCATGATGAGCGGCAAGAGCTGCTCGTGGTACTCGGCAATGTGGTCTTGCAACTCGGACGTGAGGAGAGCAACGGACTTCGCAGCAGAAACCTTGACCAAGATTTCTGGGTCCTGCAATCCGCTGATCAACACGGGCGCGATCTTGTTCATTTGCGTGGCAAGGAAGTCGGGGGCGCCTGAAGACGCCAAGCCAACTATGAGGAGCCCGGCTCTTCTGGTGAACATATCTGGGGATGAGACCAAGCTGTTCAAGTTCTCGAAGAAGGGGACAATGACCTGGGAAGGAGGCAACTCGCCAGACATCACGCCCATCAAGCGCAACCCCAAGGTTGCAGGGGTGTTCTCCTCGTTCTCGTTCTCCTCGTCCTCGTTGTTCAACTCGTCCTCTACATCGATTTGCTCACAGGCGATTCTCGTGGCGATCGCCGAGAGTTGTGGGCCCAAGTTGTTGCTTGAAACCTTAGTTTTGCGCAAGGAGACCACCGAGATCAAAAATTGCAACGCCATGCAGCGGTACTCGTCGTCCAAGCTGTTATTGGCCGCAATCTCTGCAATGAAGGAGATCAACTGCACGATCTGGTCCCCCACCAACTGGTTGTCCAAAAACAACAAGGAGTTCATCACGTCGAACACAGCCTTGGCCTTGTCCAGGTCGTCGGCGGCAAGCACGTCTTTCAACACGGCCAACATGCCTGGAATGGCACTTTTGAACTTGGCTGCAGTGGCAGGGTTGATCTCGTCGTCTTGCTCGAGGAATTGCGAGAGGCAGTCCAAACACAAAACCGAGTTCACGCGGATCTCCTGCGAGGACGCGTCGGCCAAAAGGCCAGCAAAAAGCGCGACAAAGTCATCCTGGTGGGCACTCAAGGCGGGACACAGTGTCTCCAACAAGGTGTAGAGCGTGTACACGGCCATTTCCTTGTTCTGGCCGCCGTCGTTCTGGACGGCGCCGACCAACGTGGGCAACAACTCGGGCCAGGCGTTGTCCACCAAGTCCTGGTCGCCAATGGCAGCCACCACACGCGCCGAGGAGTGTCTGATCAACTTCAGCAGCTGCGAGAAGGTGTTTTCCAACAAAGCGGCGCGGATCTGCGGCTTCAAATTGGCGTCGACGGTCTCCCATTTGGAGTAGATGAGTTTGCGGGCCTCGACGGCGGCTAATTGCTTGACCTGGTCTTCGTTCAGCAGTTGCAAAATGTGCAAAAGACTGGGCAAAGCCAACGCGTTGGTGTAGAATTCCTTCGACAATCTCGACGTGGCCTGCTTCACGGTGGCAGGCGCAAAAGTCTGCTGGAGCGTCTGCTCCAAGGATGCAAGGTACTGTGCGTCCATTTTCAGGGGTATAATGCCAGAGTGGGTGGTGAATTTCTGGGGTGAAAGGGCGCTCCAAGGAACAAAACAAAAAGAATTGGGCTTGAGAAGGAAGAAAAAAAAATTACAGTGTCGCAGCTCGCGCCGCGATGATCTGGCCCTCACGTGAAGAGGGACCTGGAGGAGAGAAGAGGGAAAGATATAGCATGAATACACGACAAACTAACGAAGAATGGAGAAAAATACAGATAAAAGGTGAAAAGAAGAGACAAACCGGAAGAGGGAGGAGCACTCGGGAGAGGAAAATGTTTTAAAAGAAATACTCTGGAAAAATGGGAAAAGTATATGTATGTGTATATCTCTGTTTAAAAAGTATTAGTGAGGGGGGATTATACAAGAGCGAGAATCAGAAGCGTTAACTACGGAAATCTTATAGATAGGCAGGAGAGCAATCGTGAGGGAGAAAAAAGATAAGAGTCTGTGATGTGATATGTTGAATCTGAGAGAATAAGAGACTTCAGCAATATTCAAACCACTTTTGTAATCATTTTGAGAATCCAAAAGAAAAAAAAAATCACACAAAAGACCTCAAGTCAAGAATTTGCCCTATGAGAGAAGTAGTCATGACTTGTGCTGCTTTGTGTGAATCACATTGATGTTAAATTCTGTTCGAATTCGCATCTGCTGATCTTGCTCATAAAGAAAAAAAGATATTAGAGGCCATCATGGTGATGAAAGACTTGTAAGGGCATTCACAGTGAATCAAATAGGTCATCTCACGAATTGTTTATTGGTCCCAAAACCATGAGCGATCTGTTGGATGCAGCGGCACATTTCTTGGGATGCGTGTTTTTGGCTCTGATGATCTTTTGACGTTGAGCACGACATTTCACGCTTCACTTTCTCTGTTATTTAGGTCCCTGTCTTTCATATACAAATGGTTGAAAGAGGTTTGTCGAGTTCTGAGAATAGTACACTTTTGTTTTTTCCAGTATTCAAGGTCGTGTCGATTCTATCAATCTTTATCCATATCCGTTAGTGCCCCGTCTTTCTTCTGAGCTATGATAAGCTCGATGTTCTGTCAAAAAAGCTTTTTATCCACGGGCCAGGGGCACATGTAGATGAACTCAGATTATTTTAGAAAACAGCTCTGAATTCCAATTTCAATTAGACCGGTGTACCCCATTCTCCAAACTTAAATCTGTAGAGATTTGAGTGAGCGATAAGCAAACAACCTTTTTCGGTAAGCCGCTCTAAATGATTGGAACAAAAATTTCGACATGGTTTTCTGATTTGAGAAAGTCAGCAACATATATTATCGTTCACTGAATTGATTCTTCAGCTGTGCACGCATACTACATTATTAACACCCCTCCAGATACAATATCCCCATCCCTCACAAGCTCGTGAGATCCAGGGGCATTTCCCTGATCTTGATCTTATAATAACGCTCCAAATCCTTGATTTCAGACTCGTCGTCTTTTGTCAACAAGTTGATTGCCACACCTTTACGGCCAAATCTCCCCGAACGGCCAATTCTGTGAATGTAATTTTCTTTGTCTAAAGGTAGATCATAGTTTATAACGAGAGATACCTGTTGGACATCAATACCTCTGGCCCACACATCTGTGGAAATCAATACACGCGAGTTTCCTGACCGAAAATCGCTCATGATGGAGTCTCGTTCTTCTTGCTTCATATCCCCGTGCATAGCCACCACAGCGAAGTTTGCCTTGCGGAGTTGCTCTGCCAACCACGTGACCTTGCTTTTCGTGTTACAAAAGATCACTGCCTGCGTGATTGTGAGAGAGTCGTAGAGGTCACAAAGGGTATCGAACTTCCATTCCTCCTTTTCGCACTGGATTTGGTATTGTTTGATTCCTTCAAGTGACACATCTTCTTTCTTCACTAAGATTTTGACCGGGTCGTTGGTGAACTTCGACGTCATTTCAAGCACCTCTCGTGTGAGCGTAGCACTGACCACAACCACCTGAACTGTGGCCGGGAGTTGCCTATAGATGTCGTAGATCTGCTCTTTGAATCCTTTTGTCATCAACTCATCTGCCTCATCTAAAATAAGCATTTTCACGCCTCGCGTGCTGAGATTCCGGCGTTTTACCACATCCAAGACTCGTCCCGGTGTGCCACTTACGATATGCTGGCCCTGGCCTAATTTCTTGGTATCTTCGCCAACCTGTTTGCCGCCAATGCACGCGTGGGTTTGCACATTCATGTAGTTGCCCAAGTTCATGATGACACTGTGAATCTGTACAGCAAGTTCTCGTGTTGGGGAAAGCACCAAGGCTTGGCAAGCACGTACTTTTGTGTCGATGACTTGGAGCATTCCAATGGAAAAAGTTGCTGTTTTCCCTGTTCCCGACTGCGCTTGCGCTATGGTGTCTTTTCCAGAGATGATTTGCATGATCGCTCTACTCTGGATTGCCGAGGGCGCCTCGAACCCATAGGAGTATATCCCTTTTAGGAGTTCGGGCTTGAGCTGCATACTCTCAAACGTGCCATGCACTTTAATGTTCTTGGTTGACTTCTGCGAGAACTTGAGCTCCTTGTCTGCCAACCTGTCGAAATCCATTCCCGTGTATTTAAATTTTCGAATCAAAACTGTATGCTTTTTGGAGACTAGCGCCTTATTTTTTTCAATCCTAGTATTCTCTCACTCGTTGTTGAAGGGCACCGAAAATCAGATGCCCTCTACTTCTGCCGCTCCGCGTCGTAAGTAGGCACTCACGCAATGCAGCGCACCTCATCGCTCTATGCGCACGCACATCTCTACTCTACCTATAGTTAGGCAGGGCCACAGCTTAAGTAGGCGAACGAAGATCACCAAGACCTGGGCTTTCGGATCGCTCCAGATCAACATATAGCATGCAGACTAACAACAGTCATAACATCGTCATCTTAATTGGCGGCGGGCATGCTGCAGGCAAGACCTCTGCAGCTTATAGCATAAAAAAAGAGCTACAGGCACTCACTCAGTATCTGCCATCCTCGCTTGAGATCGAGGTCTTGGATATGAACAAATATGTGGATCCTAACGTGAAGACTTTGCTGACTTCTGCGGCAAACTCGGCCATTACTGTGGGCCAGAAACCTTTGATCTCGCTCAAACCATCTAGATTTGATTTCCAAGCCCTAAAAACGTACGTTTCGTCTCGGTTGGCTTGCTCGGAGACTGCCGCACCAAAGAGACTCATTTTGGTCCATGGGTTATACGCTTTGTACGATAAAGATTTATGTGATTTGTCGCTTTTTAAGGTCTACATCGATAGTGACGCCGATACAAGGCTTGTGAGGTGGATCCGGCGCGATGTCTTGCCAGCAGAGGGCAGTGGAGCTAGCTTGGGGTCCGTGATTAACCAGTATCTACATGGAGCCAAGCAGGAGATGGCTGATTACATTTTCCATACCAAAGAGCGCGCAGATGTGATCATGCCCCGTGGGTGCGAGGCAAATGGCATCAGCTTGATCGTGGACGGGATAATTTCCTATCTCGGCTCAGAAAGTGCACCTGAGCGGAAGCCGAGAAATACATTGAGGCCGTTTGCCAACGAGCGTTTGGACGGCGACAAGCGCAAATTCTACGA
This sequence comes from Metschnikowia noctiluminum, assembly GCA_030578735.1. Classification (NCBI taxonomy): domain Eukaryota; kingdom Fungi; phylum Ascomycota; class Pichiomycetes; order Serinales; family Metschnikowiaceae; genus Metschnikowia; species Metschnikowia noctiluminum. The sequence goes on along the minus strand of JAKTYO010000027.1, from coordinate 11,695 downwards.
GCTCAATTAGTTGCCGTTTGTTTTATGTTCTGTGATTATAGGTCTCTAATGACACTTTAATTTTTTGAGGAACCACTAGTCAGTCAGGATTCCTAGATGAACGAGTGGTGTGCAGATATATATCGAGCGACGGGATCTTTTGACACGGAGTACTCTGACATTGTGATGATGTCTTCTTCTGGAATGGCGGCCCGCAATTTTTTATCGCTTCGGTACCAACTTTGGATCAAGTACATCATCTCGTTATCCTTCAAAAATTTGACGAACCCAACGTACATTTCGTGGGAGCTTTGCTCGATCAAAGCCTTGATTGTCACATAAATCGTCTCGTACGCAACTCCGGCTTTGTGAAATGTGTCGACAACTATCCCTGTGGCTGGTCGCTGTAAACTTCCTTCCTTCTCAGCGAAATTATGGCTGTATTTGCACATCAATTTGATGAGTTTGTCGACAGGAAATACATTGTCGTTGGTATGAATTTTTCCGCCGATCGATATCAACGCTTCACTCAAGTATAGATACAAGGGCTCGGTCTTATCCTCTTTCTGTTGGTATTCATACTCGAGTTTCTCAAAGAAGAGTTCCCACCGCTTGAAGATGTCATCGGAGTTCTTATAGTCCGAGATGTAGAATAAACTGAAGCAAACATCGTAATATCCCAATGGATCTGCAAAGCTATTGAACAACTCACTGGCATCTTGTATTTTGTTGCCGACCAACTCCTTTGAAAGCATTTTGTTCTCTTCACTGATCCGAGGGTCGTTCATGATGTGTTTCACAAGGTCTAGCTGCACATTGGCCACCTCAAATAGCTCGTTTATGAGCGTGGAAAGCTGAATTACTTGTTGTCTCAAATTTGGAGGGCACGTGCAGTTGCAAAACCCGATAGCCCTGGCTAGGCGCTCAATTCTATCATGGAGAGAGATTGTGAAGTTTGAAATTGCCAAACCGTAGAGTATCTTTGCAGCTGAGTAATACTCCTCTCTCTTTGCATGAAATAACCATAGAAGCTCAGTTAAACCAAGATCATTCTGAGAAACCTCCTCCAAGAATGGCAATATGAACGGAGTCGAAACTGTGAGTAGTCTTTCTTTGCATCCTTGCTTGATGAACCAGCGGTAAAATTCGTAGTGGAATGCTTTATCGGATGATGCAAAACAAGTGTCGTATGTAGAATCCCTAAGTTCGTTAAAATCGTTTATCAGAAGCTGGTTGTCTGTTGACAGTATGCTTATGGCCTTCAAATCGAGCTTCGTGAGTATTTTGAATACCAAATCATACAACTGGAAACGTTTCTCTTCTTTTTGTGATAGATGGGCTTGTACAAGAGATGCATTGTGAGCCTCGCCTGCTTCAAAAACAACGCTTGTGGGCGCGACAGTAACGCTGAGAAGTCTCTTCGCAAGACTCAACAAAAAATCTACTGCACCCGTGTAAAAATCAAGAGATAACATTATGTCGATTGAGTTTTCAATGTTCTCAAGAGTAAGTGAGTCGCTAGCCTGTTCAAATAGAGCAACTGCATTTTTGAGACATTTGATTCTCATCTCATTATCCCTGCTTCCAATATTTTTAGCTCGTGTGAGATTTTCAATTGCTTTGAAAATGTAAACATCGTCGCTCGAGCAAAAAGACCCACAACGGCCCTGAAGAGAAGATGCGATCAAGTCGATTGAGCCCCCCTTCAAAATGGTCTTGTTAATTATCGCAGACAAGAGGTCTTTGATAAGGTTTTTAACCTCGATGCTTGGAAGCAACAAGTCCTTTAAGGTTAGCGTGAGCAAGTTAAGCTGGTTTGTGAGCGAGAGAAACTTGAAAATTTCATTTTGAGTGGTTTGATTGCCTTGCGTTTCCTCAATCAAGACCATAAAAAATGACAATGCCTCCTTCATTGATGCTAAAGATCTCATCATCGAAGTAAAAGCAATGTGCTCAGCGCGAGCGCAAACCTCGTTCTCAAGCCTCTTGGGGTCAGAGCTGTAAGAAGGCGCATTGAGACCTGGTATATTGACTCTGTTTTCGTTCAAAAAGTCGAGAAGAACAATGACAGAGCCCATGAGATATTCGACCTGTTGCTTGTTGATTGTGACACTTTTAATGAGAAGATTGTCTTCTTTCACCGAGGAGACTTCCACAGATCCGTTTTCATGAGTTTTGATGTGAGGTAAAGGTGCAAATATTTTTTCGCTCCACAAGTCTTTAAACAATCTGGATACGAGCAAACAAGTGCCATAGAATCTGTCACTAAGAACCACCAGTTCAACCATTGGCTGACATTCAGAGGGCATGATCGATGCATGCGCTTGTGCTGGAATACCGCCCTGGCTATCGATCAAACGAGCATTATTACCCGCGTGTGAAAACAACAACTGTGCTTTTCTATTGAGCAAATTGTCAGCAGTCTTATGTTTCAACGAACAAGCTATGTATAGCAAAGTAGAACAAGTCTCTTCATAGCCATTTTCCTCGATGAAGTTTTCGATCACTTTGTCGTCTAGCGAGCCAATGATTTTATCAGGCGTTCTATAACGATAGAAGACGATCCCAAAATTCGTCAAGATGGCAAACTCGAGGGGCTTCTTTGTGTATTGGGACGCAAGAATGTTGGCGTACCCATTTGGATTCTCAGTGGCATTCATGGAGGGCGTGAGCTGAACAATATCGTGAATTACAACAGGGGTGCTCTTGTCGTCGACACCCTTCGCAGAAACAGGTAAAAACTCGGCATCTTCAACCAACTTGTTGTTGTGTTTCAAGAACCCGTAATTGGCAGAGCTGACGAATAAACGATCACTGGTCTTTGTTCTCTTTACAGCCAAAAACACGCCAGGGCTCAAAACTTTAGCAAACTTTGTGTTTTTCAAGAGTTCAGAGTTTTGTTGATTTGAAACCATTTGTGCGACGTACTGCTTGATCCGAATGTATGAGTCCAAATCAGGATTCACCTTTGGTACTTCTCTGGAGGGAGGGAACTTCATACTGGCCACTGAAAGTTTGACCGAGACGGAACTTCTGGAGGCAGCAGACATGAACGAATAGGCAGAGGTAGCGCCCAACTTCAAGAGTATTCTGTTGCCAAAGTTGGTCACTGCAATAAGCAGGATGTTTGCCGACTCGTTTTGTGAGATCGCCTGAATACTCATGATTCTAAATTTGCGAAATGACTTGACGTTGGCCGAGTCCTGAATCAATTGTGATAACGACTTGAACATCTCAGAGGGCGTCAACTGGCTATGCTGCAGGAACAGCTCTTGACCTGCGGCCAATTTGTACACTCTGATCACCGAGTTGGTTGAAAGTGTGTACAACAAGCTTCTTCCCGAATCGACTTCCATCTGCACGATCGATTCTGTGGCGGCGGCAGGTTTCCCCGCAGTTGCTTTTTTCCGGGCGTCGGACTCGGTCTCAGACGTGAAAAGATCGAAGCCTGAAATCTTGCCAATTGGAAGCACAGACGAAAACCCAGTCTTTGTGAGGCAGACTTTTTCGCATCTATTTTTGATGAACGAGACGTTGTTGGAGTAGTCTAGACGCCACACGTTGGCGCCGTTTCCCTCGCCACAGAAGTAGATATCGTTTGTGATCTCGTTCACCGCGAAATGGCTTACCAAAAGCCCCTGAGTGCTCACAGAAAGTTTTGGGTTAAAGACCTCGAGGTCGTTAGTAAGCGCGTTGTGCTTGACCACGAAAATATGAATCTCCATAGTCGTGGCAACGAGAAGAAGAAAGTTGGCGTCTTCGACAAAAACACCCTTCTTAGGTCTCACTAGCTTGACTGTGAGAATCGCGTGGCGCACCTGATCTATTGTGAGAAACTGGTGGCTCGTGTTGAAAGAGGATTGTGGGAGCTTGTAGTTCCAGAAAAGCAACTTGTTATCCACAATGATCCATGCTCTGTTGATCTCGGCGAAAAGCCCCATTTTGGTCATGCATTCTGTACTATTGTACTCCTCGAAAAAGCGGTCAGGCAAATCTGTTTGGGCGATCTTTTCAAACCTGGAAAAGCTTCCCAAGCCCGCGTCGTGGTCGAAGTAATAATTGTCGAGCCCGGACGTCTGATTGAGGTTTGATGCGCCATACAAATCGCCCGGTGTCATAGAATCAATCTTGATCATGTCCGTGATGTACTTTGCCCCGAGGCGAAGCGGCGGTAGTGTGCCAAAATTGGGCACGTTGATCTTGTAGCTGACTTCGTTCACCGAGTCGGCCACCATGGGAAGATAAAAGCGCAGATTGGGCGCCAGGGCAGCTGCTTGCTGTGCAATTTCCCCCGTTTTCGAGCCCTGGTTTCCGCCAGGCTGGAACCTGAGTGTGTCCGTGGTATCGGCGTTTTTCGTCAATGTCGGGGAAAGAAATTTGGTCGAGTCAAGGCTTTTCTGACCGGTATTCATTTGCAGATCTGGCGGTCCAGCAGAGGCTCTGCCTTGAAACATGGACGCCAAGAGACTCATTACTATGGAAGAATAATGTTCTGTTTTGGCCGGAGATTTGAATGAAAATCCAGTTCGAGAATCAAGCGATCGCTATGACCAACGTATCCCGAAACACAAAGCAGATAGCAAATAGCAGGTAGCAGGTAGCGGGTTGCAGGTTGCAGGTTGCCGTTTGCAGAGATTAGCCTAGTGATATTTGAGATGTTTTGAACGATGCGAGGCCAGTGAGATGGTGATGTACGGTGGTTTGGGCCACAGGCAGTGGGCGAAAAAAAAAATAAAGGTCGCGGCACGACTGGTGAGGCGAGAACCCGAAGGCCCAGGGTTTGAGTGAGAGGGCTTTGCGAGCGGACGATAACATGGATGAACCGTGAATTTGATGTGAACCCCTTGAGAAATACTCATTCAATATTGTTTTGATGAAATGAGAAAGAAAGCTAAAGACTCGAAAATCTCCCGACGGTCAGACTCATACTGGGGAGACATGGAGTTGGAATAATCACGTAATTGAATCTCTCGTGAAAATTGAGACTTTGGTTGTATCCTCCTCATTAGCTCGCATTGATTTTCACCTGATTGTTAAGTTTTGTGTGCGTGCGGTGTAGAGTCCAGATTCAGTCTGCTTTTTGAATACAAAAGGGTAACAAAAGTCCTATTTTGCTGGAGCCTGTTGTGCACTTTGCGATTTTCGAGTACATAAACAAAGAGTTAATTTTATAAAAACTGTGCTCTGAATTTTGTGTGGAATAAGCAGGGCGGGATGGAAAGCAAATTAAGAAGTTAGTTGGAAAGCTTCTCGCCTCACGGGGTTTGGCTTGGATGAAGTTGAGGCTGTAGAGCCTGCGCGTAGGGTGGATTCAATCCAATGTATGGTCTGCCAAAACAATAAACGGCTAAATCCAGTTTGAGGCATTTATTTAATTTTTTTTCTTAAGGAACTTCATTAATGTGAGAAATGCAGCTTTTTTTCGTTCCCAATGACCCCCTGAATTACTTTCGTTCTGAGATGAAGCGAATTTCATCTTGCCATGGAAAACGGAAATATCGATTGTTGCTGAAGCCGCGAGTCCAATTTCTTAAAGAAGTTCTTGAGCCAAGACGCAGCTCGGGGAGTCTGTCTCGAACGAGTGAGTTTCAATAAATTGATAAATAGATTGATAGATAAGTTGATAAAAAAATCAATTAATTAACTAATTAATGAAGAGGAAACACTCGAAAACTTTTTAACTTTTTTTCATTCCAAGGTTTTATACGCATTCCGAGCATGGTACTTCTGCTTATGAAAGATTAGATACAAGAAGTCATTGCAATCTCAGCTCAAAACCATCTCAGCTCAAAACCATCTCAGCTCAAAACCATCTTAGCTCAAAACCATGGTATGGGTGACTCATGTGTTGGTGAAATGCATTGCTGAGGCATGGGCTCCCGCTAGACCCCTAGCTTTATGAGGCCCAATGGCAGCAAGTTCGCTCCAAAAAAGATCCCGCGGCCCCGCAAAACCGGCCCCCTTGCCCCCACGGCTCTGCCCTCTTTATCTCCCTCCTTATCTCGCCTATCCTTACTTCCTTTATCCGAAACTGACAACTAGGACAACAACGAGAATAAACGTCGGAAATATAACGACTGTAAAAAAAACCTGTAAACCCATTCGAACAACTCGAGCAAATCACAGTGACCTTCGATTTCTCCCCATGAAACTTTCCATCTTACTTGCGCTCTCGGCGGCAGTGAATGCCCTCTCACTTAGCACATTAGCTGGTCTCTTCTCGGAAAAAGCCGATCGAGTGATCAAAACAGGACCCGATTCTTATCACTTAGTGTCTGAGGCCGATAAACTCAACCTTAAAAGAAGCGGAAAGAAGTTCATTGATGTCACCGGCGTGATCTCGGTAGAAGAAGCGCTTGCTCAGGGCGTTATTGCAGGCGCCGGGAACAATAACGTGATCAACGTTTTCTCCAAGCAGATTGGCACGTTGAAGAAACCAATTCCGGAGTATAAATACCCTCAAACGACACATGAACAAGCCGTTGTGAAGCCGCTTTTGAAGGAAGTCGATTTGGACCTGGTCAAGGCAAACTTGGCCAAATTCACCAGCTTTTATACGCGCTACTACAAGTCCACAACCGGCTTGGAGTCTGCCAATTGGTTATTTGAGAAAGTCTCGGAGCTTGTGGCGGCCGTTCCGGGCGCCAGCGTGGAGAAGGTCAAGCATAATGGATGGGACCAGTTCTCAATTATTGTATCAATTCCCGGTAAGTCCACAGACAAAGTGGTTGTGGGAGCTCACCAAGATTCCATCAACTTGTTATTCCCCAACCTTTTGGGCGCTCCAGGCGCTGACGACGACGGGTCAGGAACAGTCACCACTTTGGAGTCTCTTCGGTTGATTGCCAATGCAATTGTGGCGGGGAAGTACGAGCCTCACAATACATTGGAGTTCCACTATTACTCGGCTGAAGAAGGTGGCTTGTTGGGCTCCATTGACGTGTTTTCGCAGTACTTTGAAAACAAGAAGACAGTGTTGGGCATGCTCCAGCAGGACATGACGGGCTATACACAAGGTACACTTGACCAAGGCATTGAACCGCATTTTGGTTTGATCAACGACTATACTTCATCGAAGCAAAATGAGTTCATACGTATGGTCGTGAACGCCTACTGCTCCATTCCAGTGCACGAGACCGAATGTGGATACGCTTGTCTGGACCACGCTTCGGCATTGGAGAACGGGTTTCCTGCTAGTTTCTTGATTGAGAGTGAGTTCAAGTACTCGGCCAAGCAGATCCACTCCACTATGGATACGATGGACAGGTTGGACTTCGAGCATATCCGTGAACATATCAAATTGACCGTGGGATACGCCGTGGAGCTTGCTGCTTCCAAAGACCTTTACTAAGCATGCTTATAGGATTTTTTCACTTGGCATGATCACTACTTATTTATCCATGTGGTCGGATGGAGAAAAAATGAGACACTCTCATTCGCCATGCTGTGTGCTGTTTATCTCAGAGTGTACCAAATCTACAATATGTTCGTTAATTTCTTGATTTTGTTCCAAGAGGTGTGCCCTAGAAGAGTTTGACTATTTATCTCTTTTCATGCTTGGCTCCCACGAGCCAGATTGGAAATTTGTATGGGGTATAAAAAACGCGGTTCCGTGACGCAAAAACAGTCCATTTACTCCTCAACCTCCGCGTCATCCTTCTTCTTTGGGAAGCGAAGCACCTCGTAGCGGGTCTGGGTCATGGTCGTGTAGACCAGCTTCTCGCCTGCCTCATCCTGGACGGTCTTCTGCTTGATGTCAGCCTCAGCATAAATCTGGGCGCCTTTTCTCAAGTGGGCTTGAAAAAACGCGACTTGCTTGTCGTCGAACACAGACAAGTTGTACCAGTCAGTTACGGTCGACGAGCCGTCGGCTGCCTCGTTGGGCGCGTATCTGTCCACAGCCAAAGAGTAGTTGAGGAACGGGCGGCTGTCTTTGGTCTCCTTGTGGAAAATGTTTCCGATGCGGCCAACCAATTGCACCTTGGCGAGGTTGGCACGAGGAGTGGAGGAAAAAGCGCGAGTAGAAGCAATGGATTTCAACATGTTTTATGTAAAGAGGCTTGGAAAGTCAATTGTGTGAAGCCTGTGTTTTCCCTTGCGTGGCGTGTGTGAGTGTGTGTATATGTGCTCGCGAGTCGTGTGCGGGCTACCTGGTCCGCTTCAAAACAAGGGCGCGACGTCGGAGCCTAAGGGACGCGGCATGTTTCAAAGACGCGACATGTTTGAGTCCCAGACTCTAGGGGACGTGACAAATGTTGAGAACTTGACCCAAGCCGAATAATATACAAAACATTTGGCAGAGGTCGAGAGTACAAGAATGCGCAAGCTGAAATGAATATGAAACTTCTAGATGTGTTGGATGAAAACTACTTACGCAGAAACGTTAACATTATATCGCTTGAAGCTTAACACAGTGAAGCTTCGCGGGAAATGTGACTTACTGACTTTCAAAATGCCAAGCGCTTCCAGACTTGGCCCATTGCTCATGAGATTTTTTGCAGATTTGTCCGCAAAGATTCTCAATTTATGTTTGGTGACTCTTTCTGTCTATAACTTATACACCTCGCAGTTTAGTTCGCTCATTGAACGTTCAAAGTTTCTCCATGTCAAGCTCTTTTAACCATTTAGACTCGGCTCAAACTTCGTAATTTTAAAAACACAGCTCAGAGGTGAACACCCTGCGCGTAATTTCCCAAAAACACCCGATAAAGAAGACCAAAGTTGTTTTTCGTCCTTCGCGGTCCAAGAAAATATCCATAGAGAATATCTGTCTCTGAAAAAACAAATTGAAAAAATGTCTGATACTTTAATTCTTTATTAAGGGGGTTGCGATTAATCGACAAAAATTTGTAAAAAGCAACTAATTTGTCTTGTCTTTAGCTTAGCAACTTTTTCAAGTATGATCTTCCCTTTTGGCACTCAAATTATTACTGCGTTTGTGTATGACTAGAAGACCATTCAAGTACCAAGACATATACATGTAATTGGTAGGTAGTATCTACACGCAAATTGAAGCTTGAAAAAGATTTCTTCTGTTTTTCAACCATTATGAAAACTAAGCGCCTCCTCTTCAAATTAAATACAAAGCGAATTGCCGGGCAGCTCGTCATTCTAGGTGAAAGCCGCTGATGAATGTTTTAAACGAGGAGAGATGTGCACAATTTTTGGTACATAAACTTTTTTTTGTATATGTAAATACAACCAGTGCACAAAAAACAAACTATGAAACACGATATCGTGACAGTTTAAGCAAAATGAGAGTGAACGTTTGCCCAAGAGATGATACCGTCATTTATAGTTTTGTTTTGGCTTTGGTGTATACGTGCGGCGCTAAAATACATTTGTAGGCAAAAGTAATATTCGATGATCAAAAAGAAGATAATGAAGAAATCTAGAGGAAATGAATTGTTGTGTTTTTGTGATCGATTGAACGTAATTCTTAGTGAACAAAGTATATGGCGCAAACTCTCATTCGCGGACGTCCCATGGAATAATGAACCATGAAAACACTTGCGAACTGGATAGTGAAATCAACGATAGTAATGAAGTCGAATTTTTTTTCAAAGTTGCTGTCTCGCGAAACTTCAAATTTTATAGATTTCGAATAGATAAGCTCTTGATGTAGGAACACTCATGAACTGACGTGTTCGCAGTCACATTACACTACATCACCTCACGCCACACTACATTACATCACAAAACATAGCATGACATCACTTGGCATCACATGACATCACATGGCATCACATGGCATAGCATGGCATAGCATGGCATAGCATGGCATAGCATGGCATAGCAAGACATAGCGTAGTATTGAATGGCTTTACATCGCCTTGTATCACATGGCAAATTGATAGCCCGGCACTAGATTACCGTCTGATATACACGAACAGTCGTCAACTACAGCGACATAAAATTGGATAAGTATAAAATACCTCTACAGAAATATCGCGATTCGGTCTTAAATAGATATAATACCTCAATTATTTTGCCTGAGCGATCAATAGATGCAATTCACCGGATTGTAATCGATGATAGCTGCAATGATCTCATTTCATATTCAAATTCTGTGTACTCTGCGATCATAAAAGTGAACTTTTTCAATGATAGAGAACCCGTGACTCTTTAAAGCAATCAGCCTATGGAAGTTCAGCTTAGGCTTAAAGCCATACACGAGCTCACCCTGTTCAGCATCAGCAGATTTCGGCCTTATGAGAATACGGGTTGTGCCTGATTAGGTATCAGTTTAAACCAAAATCATTTCCATATTTACGCTTCTATCTTTCAAAATCAACATTCTACCCAATCACTAAGTCATATATCGTTCCAGGTATTTCCTCCATTTCCTCCACAGATGACAAGCGAAGACGATGTGGCCGTATCTGAAAAATCCAAGTCCGAGTAGACGCGTGCGGGAAGATCAAAATGCACACGGGACAATGTGTTGACAATGTAGTCATCTACTAAGGACCCAGACGTCAGAAGCAAATCTCGCCATTTTAGAAGACTAAGAAGTCTTGTAATGACTTTTGGATCGCTGGCATTATACCCTTTTCTCGAGAGCGACTGTCTTAGAATGGCGCTGCTTCGCTTAAACTGAATAAATTCGAGTCGAGACATATGTTTGAAGTACTCGTCTCCATAATATGCTGGGACTTGCCGAAGAATCGTGGTGTCTAGAGAATCGTCAACAAGCTCCTCATCTAGGTCCCACGACGCCACGTTGTCTGAAACAGGCGTTTCTGTTATGCTCTGCCATTCCTTGATCCTGTTAGAGAGCGTAGCCTCCAATTCATCAGCAAGTTTTTCAGTGGGCTCGTTTGCCGACACATTAGGCCGGCCTTGAAAGATTCTTTTGGGCGAAAGAATACCTCCGGATTCTAGCAAGCTATTTGCATCATCTTCTGTGCCTGTGAGCGAATTCTCGGTCGAAAGGGATAAGATATCATGCGAGCGCACTTCCGAGGGGTTAAAAAGAACCCACGAGGCCTGGGAATCGGAAAAAAATGAAGAGGCTTGGTCTTCGGAGACAGTCCTCACAGACGGCTTGCGCCGGGTTTCGAGGCCAAGGTTAAACGCCATGATATAGTATCAAAATTGAGATTCTTTTGGCTGAAAAGAGGGATCAAATATAAAGGATTGTAGTGCAAATGAAAGCAAACAAAGATGGATTCCAGAAGATATGTTGGGAAGAGTAGAAAGCAAATTCAATTTTTGATTTTTGCGTTATTAGTATGTGTGTTTTCTGTTATCGGTATTTGTCTCTTGTGTTGGCTTATCTATGTTGCGCTTTCACGTATACAAATGTTAGGCTTGCTGGGTAGGGCTCTGGTCGGGGTCTGGTCAGGGTCTGTGCGGAGTATAGGCTCTCTCTTTTGCAGCCACCGAGGAGTTTCGAGATGTATCAAGATGGGTTGTTGAATGTGAGGAGTTTGTGAATTATCCTCAAGATAAAAAAGGATTTATCTTGCTTTTGATTATGTCCTCTGCTAGTCTAGCTTTCTTTATTTGCGCAAGTAGAACCCTTAAAAGGAGGACCAGATAAGGGCTTATCTACCATACCAGACGCAACCACAGTGACGTTAGAATTCAGGCCGCGCTTCGGATCTCCACCTATTGCCTGCAGCTTTTTGGGTAGAGATTTTGTTGGTGCGAGGGAATGCAAAAAAAATTGAAAAAAAAAATTAAAAAAAAAAATTAAAAAAAAAAAAAAAGA